>PVJA010055793.1:0-11037 GCA_004027025.1 Myocastor coypus | reverse complement strand
CAGATACATATACAATCAAAGGTTTTGCAATTGCAGTGTGCCACCAGTGAAGCTTGTGACGTTGGAGGCTATTGAATCTAAGCCTCCTAAAGCTCATCTCACCAATCTAGCTCTGCGTTCCATGCATTGTAATTAAGGATTTTTTTTTTTTTCTTGCTGGGTGGAAGATTAGTTCTTAAAAAGAAATTGTATGTCTTAGCGCAGTGTGGTAAGCCATGCTATACTCCCAGCACTTGGAGGCTGAGCTGGGAGGACTGTAGCAAAATCAGTCTTTGTCTCTAAATAAATAAATAGAATAAAAATAATAACAATGAATGTATATGTCTGAGATTAGAACATATTAAAAGGAAATAGCTTTCCGTGTCTGTATTTGTCTAACTTCAATCTTTTTCCTGTCTTTGGAGGAGAGGAGGGGAACAAAGGAGAGGATAAAGTAGAGGGACTTTAACATGTTAAAGGGGCTGGGAAGATGGTTCAGCAGTCTGAAAAGCCTGCTTAGGAAACCTTAGGCAACCTCAGGGGCCAAGGTTCAATCCCTAGCACACCTCATGGTGCACCAGCTCCACCCTCAAGGCAGGCTGAACTGGCTATAATTTAAAAAAAAAAAAACAAGTGAAAGAAGCCAGTCTTAAAAGGCCACATGCCTTCCCCTGTGCCTTCTGGAGAGGTAAGAGTGGCCCAGCCTGCCTCAGTCTCCTTATGCATTGCACAGCCAACTGACATGGCAAAGAGGCATTTAATAAATATTCTTTTAAGAATTTTTTTTCTTGTTTCAGAACTTTTGTTGTTTATTTATTTATTTTTATGGCCAGCTCAGCCTGCCCTGAGGGCAGAGCTGGCACAGCATGTGGTGCCGGGGATCAAACCGCGGTCCCTGCAGCCGCCCAAGCTTTGCTAAGCAGGTGCTTTAGACCACTGAGCCATCCTGCCAGGCCCCCAATAAATACTTTTATAAAGCAACTTTTTGCGGTACTGGGGATTAAAATCAGGACCTTGCACTAGCCAAGCAAGAGCTGGTATCTCCCCAGTCCCCAGTAAAGCAATTTCTAATCTCTTTGGAAGCTACAATTAGGCAAAGCTGGTAGAATTTGATAGCTGATTAAGCACCTACAACTGCCTTTTTCTACTGTGAAGATTCCAAATATAATATCCACTGGTTGGTAAAGGGAATTGGAAGGATGAATTCCTGGAGCTCCATGTCCCCTCTTGTACAAATCTCTCATGTGTCCCTCACTTACCCAGAGGGTGGTGGCAGGCTTTCCTGTTGCCTAGTCGTGCCTCAGAAGAGGTCTGGTGACCTGAGATGACTGAAGCAAAAAAAGAATCTACTCCTTGCTCCTCTTTGGGGGTGTCCTGAGGACAGTAGGCCACCACAGGAGCCTCACAGCTGTCGCTAGTAGGTTACAATGCCAGGCCTGGTTTTCTGTCTGTCACCTCTCTGGGCTGAGAGCTGAAGAGAAAGCACACTGGCTCCAGAAGTAATGCTGTCACACAAATGCCATCCAGGACAATGGCGAGTGCCCCCCGGGGGGAAGCAGACAGAGGGGCTGCAGTTCCTACACCAGCCGCAGGCAAGATGGGGTCCACCACGGCCTTACCTGTGACTTTATAAATAATCTTATTTCTAACCCTATCTACAGTCTCAGAATGCTGGCAAGCCTTAAATTGGCTGCTTTGAAATGACTTTTTAAAAGATAGATTGTATTTTATAGATCAATCTGTTTTAAAAGATATTACTTTTTATTTTCATGGTAACTGAGCAGGAGGTGCAGAGCCCCCTGTATACCATGCTGTCACATAGGCAGCACTTTCCTGCAAGTGGTATCTTTGTCACAGCTGATTCACTTCCTTTCCCCCCCTGGGGATTGAAGCCAGAGCCTCTGCACTGGGATATATTCCTAGCCCTTGCTATTTTATTTTGAGACAAGGTCTCAACTGCTAAATTGCCCAGTGTGGGCTTATGCTCACAATCCTCCTATCTCAGCCTCTTAGAGGGCCGGGGTTACCTGTGTTGGCCACCACACCCAGCTTCAAAATAAGAATGAAAATTGGCAGAGGATACAGTACAGTGGCATGACACCTGACCAGCATGCAAGAGGCCTTCAGGTCCATCTGAGCACTACAAAACAAAGCAAAACACCAATGTTTTCTTACTTATCACTCCTGTCCCCTGACAACCACCAATCTTTTTACTGTCACTTTTTCTAGACCATCACACAGTTGGAAGCATTTATATGTTAACATTTCAGACTGGCTTTGTTCACTTAGTAATAGCCTGTCTTTTCATGGCCAGATAGCTCATTTTTCTAGTGCCAAATACTAACCTACTACCCACATGCACAAAGGTTTATTGTAGAGGTAAGGAATTAGCATCTTAGATAGTAGAAGATAATAAAGCCCAAAGACAGCTATAATGGGTTACTTGGGGTTACCTAAAACATGGGATTTAAGGAGACAGAAAGCAGCTTGTTGTAATGGCTCCTCGATCATTGTCTCTTCCCTTATTTGGGAAGATACTGGTTGTTTTATCCCCTGCTTGGAATGTTTTTAATTAGCATTTATTTTTTTTTATTTAATATTTTTATTATTTAAATTTAACAATGGTTATATTACATATTTTCATCATCAGATCAGTTTAGATTAATACATATAGGTATATAAGATTAATCAAACAATTAAACTTAATTAGCATTTATATTAACCTGATGTTAGGTAAATGGTGATAAAAAATAGTGCTCTATAGGGGCCCGGCGGGATGGCTCAGTGGTCTAGAACGCCTGCTTAGGAAAGCTTGGGTGGCTGCAGGGACTGCGGTTCGATCCCCAGCACCACATGCTGCTCCAGCCCTGCCCTCAGGGCAGTCTGAGCTGGCCATAAAAATAAATAAATAAACAAAAGTTCTGAAACAAGAAAAAAAATTTAAAAATTAAAAAAATAGTGCCCTGTAGTCTGCATTCCACAAAGCAATTATGCAAATTCCATAGGCTGTCCTTTAGTATTCAATAAAAGTAAGATTCTGGGCCCGGCAGGATGGCTTAGTGGTCTAAAGCGCCTGCTTGGGAAAGCTTAGGCTGCTTCAGGGACCGCGGTTCGATTCCTGGCACCACACGCTGTGTCAGCCCTGTTCTCAGGGCGGGCTGAGCTGGCCATAAAAATGAGTGAATAAACAAACAAAGGTTCTGAAACAAGAAAAAATAAATAAATAAATAAAAGTAAGATTCTTCTGTGGGTCGAGGCTCACTTCGAGAGAGAGACAAATCTCGGTGAGTCCTCTAAACTAAATTCATCAGGTTTCTCGTCGTTCTTTTCGGCACCGACACAGAACATCACAACAGTTAATCTTTGTTTTGTTTTTTTTTTATATAACTTTTTTTTTTTTTTTTTCCGGGACCGGGGTTTGAACTCACGACCTTGCACTTGCTGGGCAGGCACTTGTACCATGGAGCTATGTCCCTGGCCCCTATAACTTTTTTTTTTCTTATTTCAGAACCTTTGTTTATTCACTTATTTTCTTGGCCGGCTCAGCCCGCCTTGAGGGCAGGGCTGGCACAGCATGCGATGCCGGGGATCGAACCGCGGTCCCTGAAGCCTCCCAAGCTTTCCGAAGCAGGCGCTTTAGACCACTGAGCCATCCCGCGAGGCCATAACAGTTTATCTTTGTAATAACCTAGGGCCAACGTTGCTGCTTTGAAGTTTGGGCAGCTATGAATGAAACTGGCATAAATACCCATCTGCAGATTTTTATGTGGACTACCTTTTCAGTTCATTTGTGTAAATAGCGAGGAGCAAAACTATTCTATGGTTTAGTAAGTGTTTAGTTTTCCAAAAACTACCTAACCACTTCTAAAGTGACTCTACGGCTTTGCATTCCCACAGGCAGGGAATGTACCTGTTACTCCTCAGTGTCACTCTCACCAGCATTTAGTACTGAGTGTTTTGGCTTCTCCTACCCTAGTCGGTATATAGTGGTACCTCATTCTTGTTTTAAATTGCCATCTAATGAAACATAATATTAATCATCTATTTTTGTTGTTCTTGTTGTTTTATACAGGGTCTCACTCTGTAATTCAGGCTGGCTTTGAACTATGTCTGCTAGGCAGTCCTCCTGTCACTGTCTCCCAAGCACTAGGATAACAGGCATATGCCACCAAGCCCAGCATTTTTTTTCTCTTGAGACAGGGTCTCTATAATTCAGGATGGCCTTAAATTCACTGTATACCCCTGGCTGACCTCAAACCCACAGCGATTCTCTTGTCTTAGCCTCCTAGGATCATAGGCGTGTACCACCACATCCTGTGCCCAGCTCCTTTTTGGCTTTTTGGATCCTTTTTCCTCTCCTTTTGGTTTGTTGTTTGAGCCAAAGCCTCCCTGTGTTCCCCAGGCTGGTCCCAAACTCATGGGCTCAAGAAATCTTCCTTCCTCAGCCTCTGAAGTAGCATAGCACAGACTACAGGCTATGATTTTATAGAAACTTAGCAACTTGTAAATGTTTCTTTGCAAGCATAAAAAAATTTCCACAGAGGCACTATGGTGAAGAAGAGGCAGGTTTCAAAATCAGGGGGCCCGGCAGGATGGCTCCGTGGTCTAAAACGCCTGCTTGGGAAAGCTTGGGCAGCTTCAGGGACCTTGGTTCAATCCCCGGCACCACATGCTACTCCAGCCCTGCCCTCAGGGCAAGCAGAACAGGCCATAAAAATAAATAAATAAACAAACAAAAGTTATGAAACAAGAAAAAAATAATCAGTCAGCTTGGATTTGAATTCTGGCCAGTTGAGTACCAGCTGTGTGAGTCCCTCAGTGTCTCTGCCACATTTTGTTCATCTACAGTAGGAATAATAGCAGTGCTCACCACACAGAGCTATTGTGAGGATTGAACCAGTTGTTACATATATGCAGTTTAAAGCAGGTTCTGCTGAATTTACTGTTAAGTTTTGTGACTAGAACAAAAGATCCAGTTGGTTTACTTGTACAGACATGAATGAAGTACAGTAGGGGACTGGGTGGCCTGGGAGATCCTTCTCCATGCATCTTGGTCTTTTGTAAGATCCTGTATGTGCCTATTTTTTGAGAGAGCGCCTTGATGTGTAGTTCTGGCTGGCCTTAAACCCACTATGTAGTACAGGATGACCTCAAACTCATGTTGCTCTGCCTGCCTCGGACTCTTGAGTGTTGGGATGACAAGCATGCGGCACCATACCCACTTTACACGAAGAATCATTTTTTCTTCATTGCCCAATAATACGTTCCTCATTTCTTCCCAAGATTTCATTACAATGGCCTTACCCATCCACACTTCTGCCAAGAAATCTATTTGTGATGACTTGGGTATTTCTAAGGGAAACAGACACTTTTTTTGTAGCCCTCCTCTTTTTCTGCCTCAGTCATCACCAGTACCTTCACAGACCCACTCATAATCACACCCCTTTTCTACATTATACAACCAGATTCTTCCAGCCTCTACACATTTACTAACCAGGTCCAAAGCCCCATCCATTCTGGTAGCTACTTGTTGTAGCAACACCACTCCCTTTGGTCCTAATTTGTCTTGGTCACACTGGGCTACTATAAGCCAGTCTACCAGACCATCGCACAGTCCTTTACCTTCTGCAAATAAAACTCCTTCCATTAAACACACAGAAATCCTGAAAGCTCATCCTCACCTCTTCCGTCCATACTACTCTACTTCTGTTCTTCCTACTTGATCCTCTTTCATGGACCTCATACCTCATCTTTCCCTTTTCTTTTGTTCAACTCATATTTCCACCACATTTAATACCTTGCCTTGATTGTTTCCATCACATCCAGTGTGGTTCTTGATTTTGTGCTTTGGAGTCAGGGTCCCACCAGGTAGCCCAGGCTGGCCTCAAACTCATATTATCAGTGTGCCACCCAGGGGAAGGCTTTTTTTTCTACTATAGATCCAACTCAAGATATTGTCCTTGCCAGACACTCACTTAAGCCACTGAGCTATCTCCGTGGTTCAGGGACAGTTTTTTAACTGCTGTAAATTTTTCACCTATTTTGTCAGTTAATATAATATAATATAGGAAGCAGATAAAGGAGAAAACATATCAATAGCAAAACCATACACTTATGTACACAGGATGAATCAGATAGTGGTCTCAACCTTCAAAACGTTCAGCATATTGATTATAGCACAATGTAATGCTAAAACTATGTTTTGAATACATGTCACTCTTGTCTTTTTGATATGTATTGCTCCTGGTGTAAACTCAGTTTACTGTCATTCTCTCTCTCAAGAGTAGTACTTGAAAATAAGAGACTGAGCCAAATACCATAGTCTTGACAGGCTACAATTGTGTATTTCCTTGAATTTCCAAATATCTGTGTCAAAATTGTGTAACTGCTTATATCACATTGTATGGAAAGTTATTAGAATATCAATGATGGTCAGAAAATATCATTTCCAAGCTAAGTCAAAGATATTTGATACTCAGAAATCCAGTGATGATAAGCCCAGTACCTATGTTATAGAGTAATAGTATCATAAAACTTTTCTGCTGGAGGGTTGAGAATGTAAGTTAACAGACCAAAAATTGGAGAAAAAGAAGGGCTATAAGGATAGCCAATATTTTGGCCCTAGCCCTTCAAGGTCAGTAAGGACCCAGGATATAAGAGAACCTGTGCTGTAATATCCTATAACTCAGAGGTGTCCCAAATTTTCTGGTCAAGGAGATTATGGCACCTCAGAGGAAAGGGATGAATGAACTATAGTGCGTCTAAGGAGAGTCACCCAGATAAAAACATTCTCTCAGTCTTTCACAGAAAGCAAACTGGCCAAACAATGGCCGTGACTCTTCCCGAAGGCTGACACTAACAACAGTTCTACAAAGTACTGTCTATGGTCCCAAACTTAATCCTGAGGGGATTTGACCCTGGAAGATACAAAAAAAAAAAAGAATGTTTTGTTATACAGGTCTTGCTTCGACTTGCCCTTGACCACCCAGCAAGAAAAAAGAAATGCTTAATTACAATGCATGAAACGCAGAGCTAGACTGGTGAGATGAGCTTTAGGAGGCTTAGATTCAATAGCCTCCAACATCACAAGCATCACTGGTGGCCCACTGCAATTGCAGAACATTTGACTGTGTATGTATCTGCTTCCTCTTAGTCCAAACAGAAGTATATTCTTTTCCTTTTTTTTTCCTAAGCAACATCAGTATTGAGGTGGGTCATGCCCACACACTGTACTCTGTAGAATGATTGTGAGGACAGTATGCAATATGTCAACTTCCACACACTGTACTCTGTAGAACGATTGTGAGGACAATATACAATATGTCAACTTTCAAAGAAAAGAAGGGGGAAAAGAAAAAGAAAAAAAGAAAAGATAAAAAAAAAAGAAAAAGAAAAAAAGAAAAAAAAGAAAAAAAAAGTAATGTTGATTTAGAAGGGTAAATGTTTAATTGTTTGATCAATCTTATTTACCTACATGTGTTAATCTAAATTGATCTGATGATGAAAATATGTAATATAACCATTGTTAAATTTAAACAATAAAAAATATCAAAAAACCCCTAAAAATAAAATAAAAATAAAAAAAAGAAAGGGGAAAAGGAAAAAAAAAGGTAATGCTGATTTAAAAGGGTTATTGTTTGTTTGATCAATCTTATATACCTATATGTATTAATCTAAACTGATCTGATGATGAAAATATGTAATATAACCATTGTTAAATTTAAACAATAAAAATATTAAATTAAAAATATATAATATTTACTTACTTACTTATTTATTTATTTATTTATTTATCTTTCTTTTTTTTTTTTTTTTTTTTTTTTTTTTTTTTTTTTTTTTTTTTTTTTTTTTTTTTTTTTTTTTTTTTTTTTTTTTTTTGTGGGACCAGGGTTCGAACTCACGACCTTGCACTTGCCCAGCAGGCACTTGTGCCTCGAAGCTATCTCCCCAGCCCTATTTATTTATCTTTGTGGAACTGGGAATTTAACTCAGGCCTTTGCGATTGCCAGGCAAGCGCAGAGTTAATGTAATTTTAATCCATAGTATTTATTTATTTATTTATTTATTTTAATTTTTTTTTTTTTTTTTTTTGTCTTTTTGAGACAGGGTCTCACTATGCAGCTCAGGCTGGCCTTGAGCTCACTTTTGTAGCCCAGGCTGGTCTCGAACTCACACCGATCCTCCTGCCTCAGCCTCCCGAGTGCTGGGATTACAGGCGTGCGCCACCACGCCCGGCTTTTAATCCATAGTATTTAAACATCACAGGAAAGGGCTGGAGAGATAGCTCAGTGACATAAATACCTGTGTGGCAAGTGTAAGGTCCTCAATTCAATCCCTGGTATCAAAAAGAAAAAGAAAGTCTTAATGAACATCACAGGATGCTCGCCCTGAGATTTATTGGATTGGTAGAACCAAACACTCTTTGTGGCTGTGCCATCAAAAAATCAAAACACAAAACACTATTTTGAGAAACTAAAGAATAAATAAATTTAACACTGGCTGGGTACATGCAGAAAACCTTGCTGCATTTGTTACAGACGTCACGAGGCAAGCGCCAGCCTATGGTGAGAAATGTCACTTATTTCTAACGGTGGCACTGGCTCTTGTTCCTTCACAGATGAGCAACCCCATACACCACCCTAAATCTCCAGGACCTGCTAGAAGCTGGCACCAGTGCACATGCCCCAAAACGGCAACCAATGAGAATTAAGCATGCGGTAATAGAGGCGGGAGTATGCGATTCTCAAAGCGGCGCAATTTTGGAGAACCACCGAGACCACGATTCAGTCATGGGCCAATCAGAGCCACAGCGGCCTGCCCTTGAGCCAATCGCTTGTCCTGCGCATTGAGAGCTGGTTCAAAATTGAGGACTAGAAGGGTTGGGGGAGCGAGGATAACTAGGCCATTGCGAAAGAGGCCGAGGGTAATTCGGAGAGTGAGATCCACCCGAGGCGGTTGAGAGTAGACATGAGAGGACAAGATCTGGGGCCGAATTGGCTGAGCCACGCATCAGCACGATGCACCCACGCTCTGTACTCCACACTCCTCCCCCACGAGCAACATGGCGCAGGCAAGATGGTCGCCCCGTCCCGCTTTCGGTCCTGGGTGCGCCTTGGCCAGTGCGCATGCCCACCCCCGCCGAAGGTGGGTCAGCTGGGCGCTGAGCGTCTCTTCTGGGGATGCCGGCCCCAGCTTGTGCGTCGCGTCCTAGAGCAGTACTGACTTCCCCCTTTGTGATAGTTTCTGATGCATACTTAAATGCATTCTAAAACTAAGCCTGCGTTTATAGAAAAATTATTTTCTATAAATTAATGTTCGGCAGTAGTCGGGTGTGGTGGCACAGGGGTGTAATCTGAGCACTTGGGAGGCTGAGTCAGGAGGATTGGTGTGAGTTTGAGACCAGCCTGAACTGCATAGCGAGACCCTGTCTCAAAAAGACAAAAAAAAAAAAAAAAGTTTGGCAGTGCTGTGTGTGGCAGTGCCGGCCTGTGATCCCAATCCCCGAAAGCTGAGACAAGGTTACTGAGTTGGAGGCCAGTCTGGGCCAAATAGTGACTTTAAGACCAGCCTGAATTACAGTCACAGCCAGTTTGGTGTCACACACTTAGACCCTAAATTTCAACTTGGCCTGGGTATTTCAGCAACCTACTAAGACCCTGTCCCAAATTTTTAAATTTTATTAAAAAGGGCTAGAGGGCTGGGAAAAGAGCTCACCTGCCAAAGTACCAGTGTAGCAAACACAAGGTCCTGAATTCAATCCCCAGTATCTAAAATAAAATAGGGCTGGGAATGTGCCTCAACACAGAGGCCTTGGGTCCAATCCCCAGAACGAAATAAAAGTCACAACCTCAACAACCAGTGATAATTTCAATTGGCTGTTTATTTTTGCGGTGGTACTGGGAAGTAAACCCAAAACAGTAACACTGAGCTACACTCTCAGCTTTTCATGTTTTTATTGGGAGACAAAATCAATAGGTTGACAAATTACCCAGGCTAGACTTGAACATGAAGTATTCCTGCCTCAGCCTCCCCGAGTGCTGGAATTATGGGCATGCACTGAGCCATACCTAGCTCTTTTTAAATATTATTTTATCTTTCCCCTTGTTATTTTTTTTTCTTGTTTCAGAACTTTTGTTTGTTTTTTATTTTTATGGCCAGCTCAGCCCTGAGGGCAGGGCTGGCACAGCTTGTGGTGCCAGGGATCGAACTGCAGTCCCTGCAGCCGCCTAAGCTTTCCTAAGCAGGCACTTTAGACCACTGAGCCATCCTGCCGGGCCCCTCCCCTTGTTATTTTTTCCCCTTGTTATTAATTAGTGCCTATTGTACAATATATTAGGGTTCAATTCATATTTCTGTTTTTTGATTTTTTTTTCCAGAACTGGGGATTGGACTTGGTTCCTTGCATTTGCCAGGCAAGCACTTATTCTAATGAGCTATGAGCTATCTCCCCAGCCCTTGTTTGTTGAATTTTACAGACAAAGGTTTTGCTCTTTAGGTTAGGCTGGCCTTGAACTCACAGCAGTCTTCCAGCCTCAGTCCCCCAAATGCTGGGATTACAGGTGTTGGCCAGTACTCCTGGCCAATTTATATATTTCAATTAGAGACATCTACCTTGCATCCCCCTCCAGAGGGTCAGTTTGGACTGGGATGCTTCTGGGGACACAGGGACTGAAGCTGGGCTAAACCCAAGGGGGGAGGGTGTCACAGAGAACAGGTGGTGGGACTTGAAAGTCTTAAAGAAGGAGGATAGCAAGGTGCTTGGGAGAAGGCTGCTGGGACAAAGTGACAATCCCATAGCAGTTCTATCCAGGGCTAATCAAACAGAAGAGGAGGGGCTAGTTACTGCCTGGCCAGGTTGGTGGTGGAGATTCCTGGGAGATGGATGTTCCTGGGAGGTAGATTTTGGTTGTCACCATGATGAGAGTGCTTTGGCATTGAATTAATAGGGGCCTAAAGCTGGGGGACAGCCCCACACCACCACCACTTGAACATAAATGACATTTACTGAAAAGCATTGGACATAGGTGTGGTGTAATTCCAACACGCTGGGAGGCTGAA
>PVJA010055792.1:0-11038 GCA_004027025.1 Myocastor coypus | reverse complement strand
CCAAGTGCTGGGGTTATAGGCATGCGCCACCATGCCTGGCTCCCTGTGTATTTCAAACTGGCTAGAATTTATGCCAATACTTCTGCATCAGCCTGTTAAGCATTGGGATTATGGGTACCTACCACTGTGCACATTTTAAATTGGGATGTGGTCAGACCCACACACAGCAAGCATTGTTTGGTGCAGTAGTCCCTCATGAGAACCTACTTGGAACACACAAATTTCCCAGACCTGGAGCTTTATTTCCTGGGACCAGGCAGGGGCTGGATGTGTGTTCCAGTTTGTAGAAAAGCCATTATTATGAGAGGAATAGCATTTATTTGTGCAGCAGTAGCACACTAGGCATGGTGGTATGCACCTGCAATCCCACCACTCAGGAAGCTGAGTAGGAAGATGACTACAAGTTAGGGGCCAGCCTGGGCTGCAAAGTGAGTTCAAAGCTGGCCTGAACCACATACCAAGAACCTGCCTCAAGAAGGCAATAAATAGGACCAGTCAGATAGCTCAGCCGGCTAAAGCACCTCCTTAGGCAGAATGCAGGGACCGGGGTTTGGTCCCGAGTACCACAAGCTGTGCCAGCCCTGCCCCTGGGACATGCTAAAATGGCGATTGAGACTGGATATGGTGGTGCATGCACTTGTAATTCCAGCACTTGGGAGGCTGGAAATAGGAGGATCACTACAAGTCTGATCTGGATTGTGAGACCTGTAGCCCATATAGTAAAAATACAAAAAAGGCAATAAATAAATGCATACATTTATACATACATATATACTAGTAGCAGGATGTCTGAGTCAGACAAACCCTGGGTAGGCACAATGGCGCTGGATTCAGGGATTTGTCCCTGTCACCTGGTTACATTATTTGTTTTCTTGTGGCTCAGGGAAGACTAAAGTGACTGCTGTCACTTGCCATCACTCAATTACCAGAAAAAGGCCTAGGAGATCAGGAAACCTGGCTCTGGGTGTCCAGGGCCATGGGCTGCACCCTGAGGATGGTGTCTGCCCTCTTCTCAGGCTCTCCATGCCTGCAACCCTGTAGGACAAGACTCTCTCGCCCTGGTGTCTTGTCTTGGTCCAGCTGCCCTCAGCCAGAAACTTCTGGAACCTGTAAGCTTGAGTGACTAACCCCTTTCTACTGTACCTTGTGCATGTGAGGAGGCATTTTGTCCCAGAACTGGGAAGGACTGATGGAGAAACCATTGTAAAATTCACCATCCCCTGAGAGCCTGTGGCCCCAGGTTCAGTGAAGCAACTGGGCCTTTTCCCTCTCATTTTTGAGAGGTCTTGAGTGAGAGTAGCCGAGCTTAGCATACTTGAAAGATGAGAAAAACAGTTTCTCTGCAAGGAGGCTGCCAATTTGAGGGTAGATCACACGCAGCCTCCAGCCTCAGCCCTCTGGGCCTTTGCTCATTTGCTCAAAGTCTGAAGTGTTCTTGCTGGGTTCTTGGAAAAATTGCCAATCACCAACACACTTCAGAATTTTGGTGAGCAAAACTTAAAGAGTGCATAGAGCTGTGCCTTGCATGCAAATGTCAGCAAAAGCAGATGACACTGCCCTGGGATTGCCTTCTGATGTTCAAGCTCAGAGAATTAATGGGGGTAATTGCTTTGGTTTATTTATTTATTATCGTCTTTTGGAACAGGTTGGAATCACTGCCAGAAATATGAATGGAAATCTCTAGCCAAAACATAGGGACCAAGGTTTGATTTTTTTTTTTTTTTTTTAAGCCAGTCCCAGCAGAACAAACTAGGAACAGTGCAGGAATAAAATCAGAGCCAGGGCCCGGCGGGATGGCTCAGTGGTCTAAAGAGCCTGCTTGGGAAAGCTTGGGCAGCTTCAGGGACTGTGGTTCGATCCCCGGCACCACATGCTGTGCCAGCCCTGCCCTCGGGGTGGGCTGAGCCGGCCATGAGAATGAGTGAATAAACAAACAAAGGTTCTGAAACAAGAATAAATAAATAAATAAATAAAATCTTAAAAAAAAAAATCAGAGCCAATGCAGGAGGACTCAGTGGTACAAGGGAAGCCGAGGAAAAAAGCCAGCAGGTGTGGGAAGAGGGACTTCAGCCAGGGCCCAGGGGAGGGTGCAGCACAGGAGGGTGGGGCTTTGCAGAAGCACACCCTCCGACAGGGCCGGCAGCGTCAAGGGATGCTGTTATGGTTTATATCTAGTCATCCCCGCAAAGCCTCTGCAGTCATTGGGCGGGGACTTCTATAGATGGAGATTTGACTCATGATCCACTAGGATTATGTGACTTAGTACTGATCCAGAGTTTGAGAATTGATCCATGATCCCTGGGAATATGTGTTTTAAATACTTCTGGGATTATGGGTATGACCTGAGGCAGAGAGCCTGTAAAGAGAGACAGAGAGGTAGACTAGAGCTGTTGCTGTCTGCTGCCCTGGTTGGTTGGCTGCTTCTGTCACCATTGTTGCTGTTCTGCCTCAATGAACTGCTGCTCTCTGCCATGTGCCACTCAGCCTTGTAGCTGGCCGAATATGGACTGAAACCTCCAGTGACTGTGAGCTAAAGAAACCTTTCCTTCCTTCATTTTGGGTGTTGGGTATTTGTCCCAGCAACAAGAGAAAAGTAAGACAGATGCCTTTCTCTCAGAGACTCGAAACCAGGCACAAGGCGAGGGCCACCTGCAATACAAGCCAGGTGTAGTGGGCACACCTGTAATCCCAGCACTCCCAGGGCCAAGAAGGGAGGATGGTGAGATTGTGCCTAGCCTGGGTGGTTCAGCAAGCCTTAGTGAGACCCTGTCAGGGAAAAAAACTTTTTTTTTCTTTGTGGTGGTTGTCTTGCTGTGGAGTTGAGGCTGGCCTTGAATTCACAGCCACCCTTTGCCTCAGCCTCCTGAGTGGTAAGTTACAGGTGTGTGTCACATACCTGGCCCTGTCTCAAAATTAAAAAAATAATGGAGGAGCGAGGAGACTAGATTCACATATAGCTCATGCATGGGAAGGCCCTGGGTCCAGCCCAAGGCTATCCTGAACTATATCTTTTTCTGTCTTTTTTTTTTTTTGGTATAGGGTCTCAGTACTGACTCATAGTGATCCTCCTGCTTGTACCTCACAAGTTCTGGGATTATAGGGGCCTGCCACCATGCCCGTACTCCATCGCTGGTTCAGCAAGCTTGAGGGAGGGGTGGACATTGCAGGTGGGGTCAGGAACTGAACCCTGGTCCCTGCGCTTCTCTAAGCAAGGGCTTAATCCGCTGAGCTATACTGCTGGCCCTTATCCTGAACTATATCACAAGTAGTGATGCCTCAAAATCAACAACTCACCAGAACAGAGGTTTTAAAAAAATTCAAGGCCGTGGATATAGCTTAGTGGCACAGCACCTGTCTGATAAGTGTGAGGTTATGAGTTTAGTTCCTGGCACATACACACAAAAATTCAACTGAAAAGCGTGTATTTATTTATTTATTTATTTATTGCAGAACTAGGGTTCAAACTCACGACCTTGCACTTGCCAGGCAGGCACTTGTGCCGCGGAGCTATCTCCCCAACCTCAAAAGCATGTTTTATGATGCTGTTGCTCCTGTTTGTCAATAAAGGTGACACTAGCCAGGGCAGCACCTTGAAAGGTTTGCACAGCCCATGAGCTATAGGAGGAGGGAAGTTCAGGGATGAGCTTTCAAGGGTTAATCACAGTCATCAGGTAGACCAGTCTGAGAGACCCCTGGGGAGGCTTCCCAGTGTGTCTGAGGGATTTGGGGATTGTCACCTTGCAGACAGTGTCTGGTCCTTGGCCTCTTTCTCCCTAGCTTTTCCCCTGCTGTTTCCCAGGTGACATGAGACAGGCTGTTCTGCACCACCCTGCCCTCCACCATGATGGTCCTGCCTTAGAGGAGCTGGCCATGGACTGCACCCTTGAAAAGTGTGCACCACAGGAAACCGTGTCCAGCTGCAAGTTGGGTCCGACAGCATCGGAAAGCTGGATAATCCATGACTTCAAGCTGAGTCCAGCACTGAGTTATTTTACTGTGTAAAAATAAGATTTGGTATATGCATGAGCCAACTCCCAGGGAAGAATATAGTTGTGGACCACATATACCAGTAAAAATAAACAACAAATAAAATGTTTTACTCGTACAAAAGGATTACTTTGTACTTTTGGGTAAATTACTATTAAACCTTTCTGGGTATGGTGTATGCCATCTTGGGCTCACTGTGAATCCGGGGCTGAGTTCTAAAGTGGAAAATTCAGGAACCATTTTTTATTTGATCAGTTTTTTGAGACAAAGTAGCCCCATCTAGCCTCAAACTCAGCAATCCTCCTGCCTCAGCCTCCAGAATGCTGGGATTATAGGTTGTGTATCACTCTGGGCAGAAACAACCAAGTAGGAAGCCTCGTGGAGCTGGAGCCACCCTCAGGGCGGGCTTCCTTCAGGGAAGGGCTCCTCCTTCTCCTGTGGGCTATGACATGCATGCTGGTCCCTCTCAGGGATCTTCTTCTCTCCTCCTCCTCCCTTTCCAAGTCCTTGCTTGTCCTCAGCACTCAGATCCAGGGTCACTTCCTCCTGAAGTCTCCAGGCCCTGGCCACCAGGTTGGCTACTGCCGGGCACACACTCCACTCCTTGCCCTGGCTTTTGTGGCTCTGGGCATGAATCTGCGCTGCATTAGACCAAGCAGCTGGTTCGGGGGGCGGGGGGCTCCCAAAGGGTGGCTATCCCCAGCCAGCCTGGCACCTGGGTGTAGTCCTCTCTTCCAGTTTCATGGGGCAACCTCAGAGTTACCCAGCAGCTTCTACACATGGGGACCCAGACTCATGGAGCTGAGAACTTTGCTTCGAGACCTCTCGGCTATGAGCTCAAGTCCCACGCTGCAACCGGAACATATTCCGTTTAGCTTTGTTTGAGACAGGGCCTCACTATATAGTCTAGGTTGGCCTTAAACTCTGGTGGTCCTCTTGTCTCAGACTCTGGGTGCTGGCATCACAGGTGTGCACCCTCACGCCTGCCCAGGGCATGTTTATCTTGAACTTCATACCCAGATTCGAACAGTACAGACCCAGCCTGAGCCTCTGGACCCCATGTACACTGCTGCAAGTCCTACAGCTCCCTGAGCTTTAACAGCTGCCCTTTCCAGGCTTCTCTTGTTCATTTGTAATTATGATGAGGACCGAGGGGAGGTGGCCTACTTGCAATTGAGGCTTCTTTAACAGGTCACTCCAAAGTTGATTCTCTAGCGACGTGCCCGCAGACTGGGTCCTGTTCACATACTAGTCTGTTGGGTGAATTAGTTCGCCGTTTTGCCGGTTGCTTTCTTCTGTTTGCTGAACACCTTAGATGTCATCCGGGAGACCTACAAAAACATTGTATCTACTTACTGTCCAGGGTTTTTCATTCTTTCATACACACCAGCATCCCACAGAGAAAACGGTCAGAGTGCAGACTCAGACTCAGCTCTGCAGATCGGTGTGTTGGCAGCCTCCAAGGCTGCTGCTGGGAACCTCCAGGCCACCTGTGGATTTCCCACACAGTGTGAGCTTGCACTGTCTTTATTTTTTAAGCAGGGTCTGGCTGTGTTTCCCTAGCTAGTCTTGAACTGCTAGGCTTAAGTGATCCTCCTGCCTCAGCCTTCCCAGCAGTAGGGACAGAGGTACCTGCTTCTTACTCCACTCAAAACTTACACTCTCCCGGGCCAGCAAGAGAGCTCAATGGACTGCAGGCCCCTGCCTGGCAAGCACAAGAGAATGTGGTTTGATCCCCAGGACCACATGCTGTGCCAGCCTTGCCCATGGATGTGCCGAGCCTGCCACCAAATCTAGGCATGGTGGCACAATCCTGTAATCCCAACACTGGGGAGGCTGAACACAGGAGGATCACTGTGAGTCCAAGCTGCTTAGTGAGACCCTGTAACACATACATAAAAAATAAATAAATAAATAAATAAATAAATAAATAAATAAATAAAACCTTTATACTTTTCAACCGCAGAATGAGGTTATTATGTGGAATTAAGGTATTCCTGGACCAGAGGAAGGTATCCTGAAACTTCTTTAATTTTCCTTGTTAAAAAAATTTATTTATTTATTTAGAGACAGAGTCTCACTATGCAGTTCAGGCTGGCCTTGAGCTTATAATAATCCTTCTGCCTCAGCCTTCTGAGTGCTGGGATTACAGGTGTGCACCAACAGGCCAGGCCTCCTTTTTATTTTTATAATCCTCTGCCTTGTTTGGATTTTATTCTAACATGAACAGATGTACCTCTCTGTCTGTCACCATGAAGAGAAGGGTTCCCATTCTTGCCTATGTTGGGCCAGAAAAAATATTCTTACTCTTCAACTTTCCCATATATTGTGATGGCCAGGCATGGTGGTACAAGCCTGTAATCCCAGCAGTTGGGAGGCTGAGACAGCAAAATCACCATGAGTTTGAGACCAGCCTGGGCAACACAGTGAATTCAAGGGCAGGCTAGACCACATAGAGAGAGCCTGTGTCATAAAAATCACAAAGGAACTTTCTGTAGATCCTGTGGGATCTCTTGCCTCCAGATCTCCATTGTCTCACAGGGGTCCTCTGAGGTGCCACTGGTCACTTCCTTCCCAGGACCCTGATTGGCTGTGCCCTCCGCAGAGGGCTGGGGTGAGCATCGACCTCAGAGGAGCTGAAAACCCCACAGCTCCTCTCCGGCCACCTCCCCAGCCCTTGACAGTGACCGGTTTCTGTCTGCCTTTGTGGTTGCTTTACCACGAGGTCATGGCTGACTGTCCTGTACCCTCAAGAGGAACATTGCCTGGTGCCCAGTGTGCCACTGCCCTCCAAGTAACCACGATTAAAACAGTATAGAGAGCTGTGTTGCTAGGAGCGCTGCCTGCAGCTGCCTCCAAATCCTCATGGCAGTTCTTTAAGGGGAGACCTTGCATCTGCTGAAGGGGCCAGCAGAGCGCAAGCAAAAGAGCAAAGCCTAATGGGAAGACTTGGGCTCTGTGCATGGCGTGAGGACATGGATGAGCTGTTAGTGTCTTCTTCCCCTGAGGCCACGCCTGCATTGCCGGGCATAGCAGTTTTGTGAGCCTGTGCTGGGCAGCCCTGCCAGTCTGTCTCCCATGGCACTTCCCGATCAGCTTCCCAGGTAGCCGGCCCACCTGCTGCTCTGAATCAAAAACACGAGTGCCCATTACTTACAGAATAATGCACAGTACCATATCCAGGTATGCAGAGAATTTTGAATGGGGCTGGGCATGGTGGCATACGCCTGTACCCAGCACTCGGGAGGCTGATGTTTGAGGACAGCCTGAGCTGCAAGTGAGACCCTGTCTCAAAATAGAGCCTAGCAAACATGAGGTAATGAGTTCAATTACAATAATTAATCAATTAATTAATTAATTAATAATGTATCCTGAATGTGACCTTTACTCATTTTTCCAGACTCCTCTTGCAACCACTCTATCCTGACCCTCCACCATCAGCATTTCCTGACTGTCCACATGACCTGTGGCCCTATATCCCCATTTTATTGACAGGGACTAGAGTAATAGAATGTCTCTTTGGGTTGTGGTGAATTAGAGAAGTCAAAATAGATAAACAGAGTCAAGCATGCTGGTGCACGTGGGAGACTGTGGCGTGAGGCTTGCTGTGGGTTTCTAGTCAGCCTGGCCTGTATCGCAAGACCTGGCCTCAAAAATATCAATAAATAAGTGTTTAAGATGGTACCTGGCAGGGCCCGGCGGGATGGCTCAGTGGTCTAAAAGCGCCTGCTTAGGAAAGCTTGGGCAGCTGGAGGGACTGCAGTTCAATCCCTGGCACCACATGCTGTGCCAGCCCTGCCCTCAGGGCAGGCTGAGCTGGCCATGAAAATAAATAAACAAACAAAAGTTCTGAAACAAGAAATTAAAAAAAAATCTTAAAAAAAAAAAAAAAAAGATGGTACCTGGCAAATGGAAAGAGTCTATGACAGGTGGAATGGCGACACCCCGGCCCAACATGTGTCTCTGCCCTTACTCCTAGAAACTGTAAGCACTGCCTTATTTGTGGTACCTTCTGCAGATCTAATTGAAGATTTCTTCTTTTTCTTTTTTCTCTTGACACAAGGTCTCACTATGTAGCTCAGGCTGGCTGGGAGCTCACTTTGGGACCCAGGTTGGTCTCAAACTCACAATGCTCCTCTGGCCTCAGCCCCACTGAGTGCTGGGATTCTGGGTGCATACCACAAGGCACGGCTCTCGTTGAGGATCTTGGGATGAGGACATCATCCTAGATGATCTAGGCGGGCCTAAACCTGATAACATGTATCCTTGGACACATAGAGGACACTAGAAAGAAGGCTGACATCAGGGTGACACAGCCAGGGACAGGACAACCATGACTGACACCCTCCTCCACTGCCCTCACCCTTCCTGTTGGCTGTCTCTGTCTCTGTCTGTCTCTGTCTCTGTCTCTGTCTCTGTCCCCAAACCTTCTTGAGGATCTGAGTGTTGCTTATAACTGTTTACCTTGGGGCCTTGCCAGGGGCTGAACTTGAGGCGTTGCTAGCCACCCGCTCCCAGACCCGAGCCCAGACTGAGTGCCCCATTCAGCTGCCCTCCCCGCCACCCTGAATTGTGCCAGCCAGTGCACCTCAGCAGTGTGCTGTAGAAGCAGGCAGACCCACCCTGAGGAGCGAGCGGGTGAGCTGCCGGGAGCTGTGGGTTCTCCCTGTGTTTCTGTGCCGTTTGCTGCTCAGCTTGTGTCCTCTGGGGCCCAGGTCCCCGTGACAGCAGGAGAGCTGCTGGATGCCAGGCTCACTTCCCCAGGGTGGTTATTCTCACGGCTCAGTGCCACTCATTCCAGCTCAAGAAGTTGGTATCTGCCAGACATGGGGGTGTACGCCTGTGAGCCCGGGAGGCTGAGGCAGGCGGGTTGTTGTGCATACGTTCAGGGCCAGCCCAAGATACACAGTGAGATCCTGTCTCAATAAAACCATAAAAACTTCAGCATCTGACCAAAACCAGCTGACAAATGTCAGGTTGACGCAAAGACAGAGCATCTCACTTGGGCACATGTGTGGACCAACAATGGTTCAACTTAGAAGTGTTCTACTTTTTGATAGTATAAAACCCACATGCGTATGACAGAAACCATACTGCGAAGTTTGGGTTTTGATGTTCTACAGCCTAGCAATATGCAATTCTGTGCTCTGTGACACCGAGAATTGGGGTGCTGGTGAGCCCTGCAATGACAGGTGACCCATCAGGTCAGGCCTTGGCAGCAAGCTGCCTGCCTGCATGTGATGCCCGGCTGGAGACAGGAGGTAAACCTTATCGTAAGTAAGGCACCCCTGTATTCTCAAACTTAGAAAATGTTTCAAGGACCAGCCAAGTGCCCTAGAATTACCTATTGAAGACCCCCTGCCCCTTCTTTAAGCTTTCATCTCTGCGTTGTTTCTTGAGATAGTTCAGTCTGGTGTATAACTCACTATGCGGCACAGGCTGCCTTCAAACTCACAGGGGTCCTCCTGCCTCAACCTGCCTAGGGCTGGAATAATAGACGTGGACCACCATGCCCAGTAGCTTTTACACTATTTCTCTCTTTGCAGTCACATGGGCATAAGTTACATACATAGTGGTCCTATAGCTTTAAATAACTTAGCATTCATTTGATAGAGGAACATTCTTTCCTATTAACCACAGGGCATGGTGGTGTAAACCTGTAATCTCGGCACTCAGCAGGTTAAGGCAGAAGGATCACTATGAGCTCAAGGCTGGCCTGCATTATATAGTAAGACCCTGACTCAAAAAAGCAAAAACCGGCCCTGGCACAGCATGCCATGCTGTCCCCACCATCGGGTGCTAAGCCGGCCACCAAGTGCGGGAGCGGTGGCACATGCCTGTAATCTCCGTGCTCGGAAGCCGAAAATAGGAGGATCACTATGAGTCCCATCTACGTAGTGAGACTCTGTGCATCTTGTAGACCCTGTCCCAAATTCATAAAAGAAAGCGGAGCTGGAGATGTGGTTTGGTGGGCTAGTGTTTGCCTAGCATGCACAGGGTTCTGACTTCAGTCTCCAGTACCACACACACACACACAGTAACTCATATAACCGTAGCCTACGATCACAGGTGCACAACTGTAATCCATGTTCTGTCCCTATTCTAATGCCAGTCACCCTGATGACAGTTGTCACAGCATCACCTATCTCCCTGTCGGGACAGCACCAAGTCTATGGGCAGGTATGTCCCTGTCACTGCCTGTAGTGCAAGTTATTCCCACAGCCTTCATCCATACAAGGTGATATCGACAGTTTCTGACTTTTTTATTATTAAGAAAAAAGTTAAAACGATACAGAATTTTGAAGCAAGATGATAGGAAATTAACAGTAGTCATTCTGTAGCATATTGTTATCTTCAAAGTAGCTGTTGAGGTTACCAGATATTGGCAGGCAAAGCTCATCAAACACTTAAGCATTAATCGTTCCTTTAAATAAACCAATAGAAGTTAGTAGTACAAGTATCATAGCTGTCTTGTGTATATATTCCCAATTTCCTTCTCTTTTCCTTACCCATATCACAGTTGTTTCTTCCTGAGTAGTTTCTTTCCCTTTCACAGTATCTGTTCTATCCTCCCTCCCTTCCTCCCTCCCTCCCTTCCTCCCTCCCTCCCTCCCTCCCTCTCTCTCTCTCTCTCTCTCTCTCTCTCTCTCTCTCTCTCTCTGTTTTTCTTTCTTGTTTTCTTTCTTTCTTTCTGTACCAGGGATCAAATTCAAAACCTTGCACTTGCCAGGTGGGTGCTTATGCCACTGAGCCATATCCGCAGCCTTCTGCTGTACCTTTTGGATTTTACTGACTTTCTCAGTTTCTTATTCTAGAGAGACAATAAAATGTTTACACCAGTGAGTCCGATTTATTTCTCTTATGAGTAAGGTCTTGAGTTGCATCCAATTACCTACAGAAGCCTCGAGTTCACCACTCCATTGTATAGAAATGCAACTTCTTTCTTATCCATTCCTCTATTGATGGGCATTTGGGCCTGCCATTTCCAAGATCAGGCTATCACCAACTGAGCCGCTATAAGCATAGGTGCGCATCTATCACTCTGGCATGA
>PVJA010055791.1:0-11044 GCA_004027025.1 Myocastor coypus | reverse complement strand
GCCTGGCAGGATGGCTCAGTGGTCTAAAGTGCCTGTTTAGAAAGCTTAGGTGGCTGCAGGGACCGCAGTTCGATCCCCGGCACCACATGCTGCGCCAGCCCTGCACTTAGGGCAGGCTGAGCCAGCCATAAAAATAAATAAACAAACAAAAGTTCTGAAACAAGAATAAAATAAAATAAAATAAAATTCTAAAAAAAAAAAAAAAGAGCTTGCTTTAAAAATAAATAAAAAATAGCCGGGTGTGGTGGTGCACACCTGTAATCCCAGCACTTGGGAGGCTGAGGCAGGAGGATCAATGTGAGTTCGAGACCAGCCTGGGCTACAAAAGTGAGCTCAAGGACAGCCAGAACTGCACAGTGAGACCCTGTCTCAAAATAAATAAATAAATAAACAAACAAACAAACAAACAAACAAACAGCCGGGCGTGGTGGCTCACGCCTGTAATCCCAGCACTTGGGAGGCTGAGGCAGGTGGATTGGTGTGAGTTCGAGACCAGACTGGGCTACAAAAGTGAGCTCAAGGCTAGCCTGAGCTGCATAGCAAGACCCTGTCTCAAAAAGACAAAAAAAAAAAAAAAAAAAAAAAAAAAAAAAAAAAAAAAAAAAGAATACAGGCTACTGCATAAGTAACACACTTGCAAAAGGGGCTCTGAGCTCACCTGTGTTTGGTGTCTGAATAGAATCCCAAATATCACACTGTGCTCAGGTGAGGAACACATGCTATGGTTTCTGCCCCACACAGAGATGACTGTCTGCTCTGGGCAACAGAAAGTGGTGCTCACTTGTGACCCAGAAGCTTCAGCAGGTCCAAAGAGCTTGCTCTGGGAGGCTGAGACAGGAAGATCACAGAGTTTGGAGCCTAGCCCACGCCATTTATGGACTTAGTAAGACTTCTTCTCAAAATAAAAATAAGTAAATTAAAAAAGGCCAGGACTGTAGGTCAGCGTGAAAACTCTGGGTGCAGGTCCTAGCTACAAAGAAAAAAAATTAAAGGCTACTAACTTTGGAGGCAAAAAAGAAAGGAGTCAGATTTATTGGGATCAAATCAAGGGAGCTGGGTCGGTAGAGACCCGTTACTCTGAGCTAGGGTGCTGGCTGGGAGTGTAGCTCAGTGGTGGAAGCACTTGCCTGGCACGCAGGAAGCCTTGGGCTCAGTTTCTGCGACTGGAAAGAGAATCTCAAGCTATGGTTTAGAGGCAAGAATGCTGGTGGCTCCTTTCGCAATGCTTCCCAGCTTCTGGAGACCCCAGGCTGGCTTCTGAAAGACCCAGGACCTGGAGGGAGGCAGTTGGGGGTCTGAGGTCAAGTACAGACTGACCGGGGTGGGGCTGAGACAGCAAGAGGTCTGCTGCTCTCCTGAACAGGGAGCCTCTCCCCTGCGGTAGGCCAGTGTAGCCCTCAGCCTATGTCACAGAAACATCGGCAGCAGGCCCAGACACAGCCCAGCCTGGGTTTGGGTTTTCTTGCTGGCAGCAATTCCCATTTTCACAGTAGGGAAGGCAGAGGGGCCAGGGAAGGGGCAAGAGGGCCTGAATAGAGGCCCCAAGGACTCCCTCCAGTCTTCCTTGCAGGGAAGACTCTTGCAAGAATAAAAGGAGGAAGAGTCTTAAAGCCCCACTATTAAATGTTTCTACTATATGCAACCAGTGTGACAAGGAAGACCAGATAAGAGGGAAGCACTTGAAATGCAGCAAAAAGCGATGAGAGTCAGACTACAAGAGGGGTTTCCCAGAGGCAAGATGTCTCCTGAGTCAGTGTAGTATAGCCCAGGGATAACAGGTAGGCAGGAGCCTACTGCGGGCCCGTCTTGGGGGTCTGATGATGTTGGAGAAGGGATGGCTGCAATGTGGGCAGCATGGTGACTGATGCTGCAGTGACTTTGGGCAGGCTTTGCTCCTGGATGGACCTGGGTGTGTTTCATCCAGGAACTGAGCAGGACTGATACCAATTTAAGTGGCTATAAAGCCATTCTCACGGTCCTGATGCAATGTTCAAGATAATAAGTAAGTGACTAATTAATAGCTAGTTTGTGAACTAACCTCTTGCCCCAGGGTAACTTGTGACTTTTGCACGATCCAGCCTGAGGTGTCAAAAGATTGGCAGCAGCCTGGGTCTGATGTCTGCAGAGCTTTCTGCTCCAGACTGGAAAGCTCTGAGGGAGCAGGGCCCTGCTCCTGAGCACCAGGAAAAAGGGACAGGGGTGGGTGGAGGTGAGGGGTGGGGGTTGGGGTTGGGGTACTATAGGCAGCCTCCTCCATCCAGTGAGACATGAAGCTAGGCCAGGCCACCCACCTGATGATACCCACTGTCCACAGCTGCCACCCAGCAGGTAAAAAGCCCCTAAAGTTGCCCAGACTGGCCTTGAATTTATAATCCCCTGCCTCAGCCTCCCAGAGCACTGGGATTACAGGTGTGTACCGCCATGCCTGCCTTCTCCTCTTTACATTATTATTGTTATTATTATTATTTTATGTATTTAGTACAGGATCTCACTACACAGATGAGACTCATAGTGATCCTTCCTGTTTTCAGCCTCCCAAGCACTGGGATTACAGGTGTGTGCCGCCACACTCAGTCTTAGTTCCTGTCTCAGTGTGCCTTTCCCTGGGGGCAGGGCTGGCATAGTACACTGGGATCAAACCTTAGTCCCTGTGTCTGCCTAAGCAGGCGCTTTAATCTGCTGAGCTATTTGGCCAGCCCTTCTTTACATTATTTTCCCCACAATCATTCTTCTTTTTCTCCATTCCTAGTACTCTTCCTTTCTTTCTTTTTTTTTCCTCCTTTAATTAACTAATGAAAGAATATGTTCATGTCAGAGCCCCTCCCAGGTCTGCCTTGAGCATTTGAACCTGTTTTCCACATCATAGAACAACTAGGCAGGTGTGGAGTCCTGTCTGCCTCCTGATTTTCATAATGGAATTGTATGGCTGGCCTCCCGGCAGGATGCTGTTGCCTTCTTGAACCAGGTGCATGAGATACTTCCTGTCTCCCACTCTAACACCACAGCTAGCTCTTCAGTCCCGCCTTAGCCTCCTGCGCCCACGCAGGGCAGGTGCTGAAGAGTTCTGCAGAGAGGTCAACTCAACTCCTGCCACCTGGCCAGCCTGGCTCTCCCAGCCATAAACCCTACACAATGTTGGTTCAAAAGCCTTAGGCAAGCTGGGCGTGGTGGCGCACACCTACAATTCCATCACTTGGGAGGCTGAGGCAAGAGGATCAGTGCGAGTTCGAGACCAGCCTGGGCTACAAAAGTGAGCTCAAGGCTAGCCTGAACTGCATAGTGAGACTCTGTCTCAAAAAGACAAAAAAAAAAGCCTTTAGGCAGCTTCTCCTGTAGGATGGGACTGGGCAGTGCAAGACTCAGAGGACACGTAGTGTTCCACTTGTGAGCCCCAGTAATTACCTCCCCGCCCTTCTTGCCCCTTACTCAGGCCCAGTGCCTCCTCCTGTCCCATTATTCTGCTTGGCTGAATCTGCTCCAACTCCTATTCCCTCCCGCAGGCAGCCCTCCGTGAGTGACAACACTGTGCACAAGCCCCTGCAGCACCCTCATGCTCTGGGCAGAGACAAAAAAGCTTCCATTCTGTTTTCTCAAAGAGAGGATGCAGCATTAGAAAGCAGGCGATGTAGTGAGGGCTGCACGGGCACACGGACAGTGCAGCTAGACTAGGATTGGGGGCCCTCTACCCTTGCATTCAGCTCCCCTGGGTCACAGGGTCACATCCCCTCCTGAAGATCAAGCCTGAAGCCCACATGTTCGCCCATCCCCTTACACACATATGCACACTCACCCATTGCTGAGACGCAGGCCCGGTGGGCTTGCAGGAAGCAGCTATTTCAGTCTAATGGATGGTCAGCGCTGAAACAGGAAGGCTGGGCCCATCCAGAGCTCAGGGGTCCACAGGGGTGAGTTGAGCCTCCCACATGACATGGCTCATGTCCTGTGATTGGGATGCATGGTGGGGGCCTGCAGTCTCCCACACCTAGAGTAGACACCAAAGCCTATTGATAGACAGCAGGCCGTGATATTGCGTAGGGTGAAGTTACCTGCAAATCACTGGGGCCAGTGCCACCATTTATGCCACGCCTGGGTGTGCTTTGTCCATTGGGACAACCTGTGTACAGAGTCCTGGCTCATTCCCAAGGATATTCCTCCCTGGGCTTTTCTCACAGTAGCCTTGGAAAGCAGGCTTTGTTGTTGTGTTGTTTTGTTTTGTTTTTATTTTCAAACAGAGTCTCACTATGCAATTCAGGCTGAATTTGAATACACTGTAGTTCAGGCTGGCCTGGAACTCACAGTGATCCTTCTGCCTCAGCCTCCCAACTACTGCAATTACAGCTGTGTGCACTTTGTCAGAGGGAAACAGGCATTATTATAGGAGACAGCCACCCAGGGCCACCAAGCTACTAGTGTCAGAGCCTGACTTTGCCCTCTGTAGAGTCCCTGACTAGGTGTAATTCTAAGGAAGGTGACCCAAGGGAACAGTGAGAGAGGACAATGTTCTGTCCCTGCTCCTGAGTTGTCTGGTGGAAGGGGGCTTTTCCTCCTCAGAGGAGACAAGGGAAAGGAGAGATCTCAGCCCCAGATACCCCAGACTCTCTGGACTCTCCCTGGTTATCCCTGGTTGGCAGCCAGGAACCTCTCTTGCCTATTTGTTCCCAGCACCCTGGGTTTTCCAGGACAGAGCCCATATTTTTGCATTTGATTGGGTCCAGGCACTCTGGGAACCGTGCATGTGCACACAGTGGCTCCCGCCATGCTGTGGGCTCGCGGTGGGGCTGGCCTCTGCCCCACAAAGGTTGATTATAAACTCTCTGAGAGAGAACCCTGTCATTAGGTGCAGACTTCCCACCTCCCTGAAACCACGGCTCTCCTGTTTTCCCCAGAATAACCTCTAGGCTGGGGGCTCACAGCCTGCCTGCCACCCACAGGAGGATGCAGAGCAGCCGCAGGGGGCGTGTGCTACCCTGGCCACTCTCTTCACTTTTGTCCCTTTGTCTCAGAGTGCTGACCACTGCACCTCATCACCCTCACCAGGCCCAGGGCACAGGGCTGCCAGGTGCTGGGCGGGCATAGGTCCACATAGGGTAGCTTCTTGCCCAGCTCCCCTGGGGCTGCCTACCAAGCCTGGCCTTCCCAGCCCAGCAGGGTCCACATGCTGGCTCTGTGAAGTACCTGCTGGCCCATATAGGAGCCACGTGTCCCCTGTGACAACTCCTCAGCTCTACACCTGGAGCAGAAAACCAGCCTTAGAGAAAATATAAGTGAGTGGTGATGCTGGGCCTAACCAAACTATATTTGTGGACTTGAAATGTGAGTTTCATACTTTTTCCCTCTGTACTTAGAATTGAATCCTGGACCTTCTACCAAAGCCACATCCTTAAACCTCTTCAAAATTTTCAAAATTTTGAGATAGGGTCTTGCTAAGTCTCTAAGTTGTACAAGCTGAGCTCAAATTTTTGATTCTTCTGCTTCAGCCACCAGACTGAATGCTGGGACTACAGGCCTCCAGACTTGACATAAAGTAGTTTTGTTTTTGTGGTGCAGGGAGATGGAGCCAAGGCCCCATGTATGCTAGGCAAGTGCTCTATCACTGTGCTACACTCCCAGCCTTTGGTTTCTATCCAACTCCTTAAAAATGTAAAAAAGCATTCCTCCCTCATGGACCATGTGAGAACCAGCAGCAGACTGGATGGGGGCTGGGGTGGCAGTTTTCTGCTTATCCCTCTATCAGGGGAGCCTGTGTCTCACTTCCTTAATAAAAAGTGCGATTACAGCTGACGGAGAAGAAGGGAGATGAGATTAGTGGGTGCCAGCACCCTGGCTCTCTGTCACTCTGGATAACCACAGGGGCTTATTTTTAAACCAGTGTTTATTCCATATCTATTTTGTGCTGCTGGTCTCACTGCACTCTCCTGAAGCCAAGCATAGCACTTTTATTTTGCAGATGAGGAACATTCAATAGAAAGATGCCATGCTAGCAGCAACAGCAGGGCTATACAGCTAACATCTGCTGCAGCTGGGATGCAGCCCTGGCTCCCTTGCCTTGGAGGCCAGGCCTCTGCCCACACTGTGGTCCCTTCCCAGACCTACTGGGATCACAGATAGATTCATTTACCTGCAATAAAATACAAGATGGCCCCTCTAGTTTCTAGGGACACACAGGTGAACAGAACAGGTGGGGTCCTTGTTTCGTGTTTAGGTCATATTAGGGATGGCACCCTGCCACTGAACTACATGTGCAGCCCTTTCAATTTATTACTTTTTTTTTTTTTCTGAGACAAGGTTTTTGCTATGTACTTTAGGCTGGCCTTAGACCTGCTGTGTAGCCCAGGCTGGCTTCAAATCCACTTCTATATTACTGCCTCTGCCTCCTAAGTGCTGGGATTACAGGTATGGACCACCATGCCTGGCTCATACTGCCTTCAAGTAGTCTGCTCAGGAAAGCACAGAGACCCACTAGGAACCAAGTTCAGATGGCAGTGAAGGAAGTCATACAAGACAGTGGGTTAGAGGGATCAGGGAGGTCGAGAGTGAGTACCCTCTGAGAAGGTCGACTCTGCTGATCCAGAGAGGTACTCAGGCCTTGCCACAGGAGGCAGAAGCAGCTGCAGTGTGGGTGAACACCAGGGAGCAGGATGTGAGAGGCAGGCGGAAAGGTAGGGCGAGTGAGAGGAAGCCAGATCAGGTGAGCTGAGTCATGTGAATACCACCCTCCCTCAAGGAGAGGACCTCAGAAGAGGGCAAACCAAGCTGAGGAGCGACAGGACTTAATTTATAGTCTTAAAGGCCACTTTGGGAGTTATGAGTTTGGCAGGGATAAATATTAATTTAATATTAAGAAAGTGATGAGGGGGGCCTGGCAGGATGGCTCAGTGGTCTAAAGCACCGGCAGGCAGCTGCAGGGACCACGGTTTGATCCCCGGCACCACATACTGAGCCAGCCCTGCCCTCAGAGTGGGCTGAGCCGGCCATAA
This sequence comes from Myocastor coypus, assembly GCA_004027025.1. Lineage (NCBI taxonomy): Eukaryota > Metazoa > Chordata > Mammalia > Rodentia > Myocastoridae > Myocastor > Myocastor coypus. The sequence goes on along the minus strand of PVJA010055791.1, from coordinate 4,067 downwards.
AAATAAATAAACAAACAAACAAAAAATTCTGAAACAAGAAAAAAATAAAATAAAATAAAGAAAGTGATGAGGACAGTGATGATGGTGGTTGTGCTTGGCATGAAGAGCTTGGGGACAAGCTACATGTGGTGCACACCGGTCATCACAGCCTCTCTGAGGGAGGCTGAGGCAGGAGGGTGGCAAGTTGTGCATCTTAGAACTTATGTCAAAAATTAATAAATAGATAAAGCCCAGCATGGTGGCGCGCGCCTGTAATCCCAGCACTTGGGAGGCTGAGGCAGGAGGATCGGTGTGAGTTTGAGACCAGCCTGGGCTACCAAAGTGAGCTCAAGGCCAGCCTGAACTGCATAGCAAGACCCTGTCTCAAAAAAAAAAAAAAAAAACACACACACACAAGAGTTAATAAATAGATAAATAGATGCATAAGTAAAAGGGCTGGGGATGCAGCTCAGTCGCAGAGCACTTGCCTAGCATATGCGAGGCTCTGGGTTCAGCCCCAATACCATGAGAAATGAAAGTTTTGGAACAGAACAGGGGTGTGCAGTGACTACTTGACTAGCACTGAAAGCATTGCGGGGTGGTAAGAGCTCCCTGGGAGGGCCTCGATCTGACCCTTCAGAGGGAGCCCTGTCTCCTCTATTTTCACTCACTCATACAAGCTCAGAGGCCCAAAGGGTGCCAGGAGATGTGTCAGCGGGGAGAAGGCCACAGCATCGGGAGGGCAGGGCTGGTGTCCCTCAGTACCGCTGCCGCTGGCTTTGAAGTCTAGAAGCTCCTGGGAGGGCCGGGGATATAGCTCAGTAGAATAAGTGCTTGCCTGGCAAGTATAGGGTCCTGAGTTTAACCTCCAGTATCACAAAAATAAGGAGAAGGAAAAGAAACAGCTCCTGGGGCCTAGATGACCTTGGGAGCTGGCAGGGGGCCAGAGGCACGTAGAGAAGATGAGATCAGAGAACACTAGAGTCACCCAAAGGGAGATGATCCTTGTTTTAAAGAAGCCAGAGTGCAGCTATGTGGGGTGGTGCATTCCTGTAATCCCAGTTTTCTGGGAGGCTGAGGCAGGAGGATTGCAAAGTTTGAGCCCAGCCTGGGAAATTTAACAATTTAATGAGATGCTGTCTCATAATTTAAAAAAAAAAAAATTACCAAGGGCTGGGTCACAGCTCAGTGCGAAGGCCTTGGGTTCAATCCCAGCATGGAGGAGGGGCAGAATAAAAAAAAAAAAGGAGGGGAGGGCTCTATTTTTTTTCCTTTCTGCCCTGTGGCTGGAACAGTCCATGATGGGATCAAAAGGTTAAGCATCTTTGTCAGATCAAAGGCGGCTCTGGGCTGGGGGCTATGTGGGGCTAGGCACTTTCTGGAAGGCAAGAGAGTCACTGGAGCTGTCTGGAGTTTGGAATGTGGAGGGAGAGGTGGTTTGATGGACGGTTCACACGCGCTTGGGCGGGGGAAGCTTGCTGCCCAGTGCACCTCAGCAGCCGTTCTGGGCCCACCATACACCCCAGGCCTTAACGGAAGCTGATCCTCCAAGAAGGCACAGTGTGTGGAGAACCCAGTACTAGAGCAGCAAATCCTGCTCTACCTGGAGGGCAGGCCTTGGCCCTGGTGCTGCGGTGGCCCAGGCCTTACCCTCCTGCTCAGGCAGCCTCTCCAGGTGAGTCCTCAAGCCTGCCCAAGCCTGGATTCCTCAGGGTTTCTCTAAGCCAGGCATCTGTTCAGAGGTCTGTGCCCAACCACCACAGTATCTGTTCCCCTGACTCTGTTCCCCTTAGTGGGAGGAGGCAGAGAGGAAACTAGCATTTACTCAGAGGCTGCTGGGAATCAAAGACTATACTTTTTTGGGGGAGGGGGAATAACAGGAAATTGAACTCAGGGTCTTCACAAGGAGCTACATCCCCAGCCCCTACCCTTTTCATATCTTTTATTTTAAGACAGGATTTCTAAGTCATTAAGTTGTTGAGGCTGTGCTCAAACTTGTGGTCTTTCTGCCTCAGTTTGGGGTCACAGGTGTTACTAGAAGCCTGGTTTATGTGTACTATTTTTTACTACTGCTCTTGTGAAAAAGCTGCTACCTCCATCTTACAGATTAGAGAATGGACTCTCGGCCAGAGCTGATGCCTCACCAAGAAGCCTCAGCTAGTGGTAGGGGCCGGATCTGATCTCCCCACTGCCTTGGCACCCTTGTCTCCTGCTGGCATCTCTCCCACAGCCGCCCACCCCTTTCACTTACATATTCAGCATTGCCATCTACTCCCTGGGTATAGTTGTGTCCCCTGTGGTCCCAGCTGCTTTGTGCTCATGATGGCTGTGTGTCCTTTGATCAGCCTGTCTTCAGATGGTGCCTCAGGTTTGGGGCCGTTGTTTGTAGTGATCCTCCGTTGCTCTCCTTCCCCCACCTGGGCTGGAGTTGTCAGCCTCGGTTATTCCTGACTGCCGTGCATGCATGGTGCTGACGCTGGATGCCAATACCCAGGGAGCCTCGATGTTCACACCAACACCTGCACACGTGTGTGTCCTGAATGTCCTTCAGCAGGTGAATGATAGGATAGGCTCTGGTACTAACATCCTGTAGTAGTCACTCAGCAATAAAATGATCAACTGCTTTTTTAGGTAAATGAACTATTTCCCTATTGATTTCTGTGGTTCTGTGGATTGAGCTCCTGAGCTATGCACCCTGCTGCTGGCTATGAACTACTTACTACCAGAAAAGGCCTACAGACCCATTTCTGCTTAGACGTACCCACACTATGGCCACAGTGGCTGGTGGCCATGTGTTGGCCTCCCATACAAAGACCCCAAAGTGGCAGAGCTCTGTGGGACCCCCAGTCTTCAACTCTGAAACTGACTGTACCTCCTTTTACATCTTTCAGTCTCCAAGCACCAGGCTGAGACCTTGTTTTGGTGTGGATGTGGCATGACAGTGACCCTCACACCTCTACCTCATCCTTAGTGGGAGGTCACTACCCGTTGTCCTCCATCACGGAACCAATCTTCAGGTTACACCTTTAATGGCAAAGGCTGTTTATGTGTCTTTGTCTCTGGGGTCAAGCACTTGCACAGCACGCTGTGACCTTTCAGTGTCACTAGAGACAGCAAAGGAATGAACTCCCACTGCAGGTGGCTGCCTGGGTAGATCTGCAGGGCACTGTGCTGAGTGGACAGCAGTCCTCCATAGTCACATGTGGTATTGTTGTAGGTAGCTGAGTTAGATAGAAATATTATAGGCAGTCAGACAGGGCCAGGCCCTCAAGTATAACATGGAAGACAAGGCCACCTTCCAACTAGAGATGGATACTCCTCCACCATGGGCCAAATCTCAAGACAAGAGTAAACAGAAACAACTACATAGTTCCCTAGGGATGGGCATCAGGGATTGATACTCTAAGTAGGTATCAATCACCTTGAAAGATCCTGGAAAGAGTCACAAGCCCAAGCTGAATGGGTGGAGTCCTTGCCTGCTTGCTATGTGACTTGCCTTCCATTGGATCCAGATGTTAATCAATTTTACCTGAGCAATGGTGCCTGTAATCTCATTGGTTGGACCACAGTCTTTGTCCCACTCCATACCCACCTAGGCAAGGTCCCACGTCTTCTCCACAACCTTAGGCCCGCCTCACCACATGACTCTCCTCTATAAAAACCTGGGAAGAAGACAACTTCCTGGGGCAACCCGCTCCGGTCCTCTTCTGTCCCTCTTCCCAGACAGAAGCTTTCTTTCTCTTAATAAATCTATTCTGCTCATAACCTCTGTTTGTTCTTAAAATTCATTCGTTGGTTTTAGAGAACACAAACTCTTCAGGTTGGGGATCTTTTTCCCCTGCATCAGCAGTGCAGCAGTTTTGCTTGTAATTCCATGTGAATCTCCAATTATCTCAATAAAAATTCCAGTCAAAAAATTGGGCCGGGAGCCGGGAGTGGTGGCGCATGCCTGTAATCTCAGCACTTGGGAGGCTGAGCCAGGAGGATCAGCGCAAGTTCAAGACCAGCCTGGGCTACAAAAGTGAGCTCAAGGCCAGCCTGAACTGCATAGTGAGACCCTGTCTCAAAAAGACAAAAAAAAAAAAAAA
>PVJA010055790.1:0-11024 GCA_004027025.1 Myocastor coypus | reverse complement strand
TTTTTTTTTTTTTTTTTTTTTTTTTTTTTTTTTTTTTTTTTTTTTTTTTTTTTTTTTTTTTTTTTTTTTTTTTTTTTTTTTTTTTTTTTTTTTTTTTTTTTTTTTTTTTTTTTTTTTTTTTTTTTTTTTTTTTTTTTTTTTTTTTTTTTTTTTTTTTTTTTTTTTTTTTTTTTTTTTTTTTTTTTTTTTTTTTTTATGTCCGGCTCAGCCTGCCTTGGGGGTAGGACTGTTGCAGCATGTGGTGCTGGGGATCGAACTACAGTCCCTGTGGCCACCTAACCTTTCCTAATCAGGCACTTGAGACCGATGAGCCATCCTGCTGGCCCCTTCGATACCATTAATTAATTAATTAATTAATTAATTAATTAATTTTAAAAGTCTATTTTATATCTATCCTTTTTACTTCTCTTGCCCCATTGTCCTGACTAATATTTCAGATATTACATTGAACAGAAGTAATGATAGTAGACATCATTGTTCCTGATTTTAGAAGGAAAGTTTCGAGCTTTACCCCTTTTAATATGATACTAGATCCTGTTGTCTCAGCCTCCCCAGTGCTGGGATTACAGGCATGCACCACCATGCACGATTTTGGTGGCCGGCACCACATTCCTGGGGTTCCAGAGCCAGTGCAGCATACAGTACTGGGCATCAAACCCAAGTCCTTACACTTGCCCGCAGGCACTAAGACCACCAAGCTATCCCCAGTGCTCTTTTTATTTTAAGACATGGTCTCAACGGAAATTGCTTTGTTTGAACTGGTGATATCCTGCCTCAGCCTCCCTGATTACTATGACTACAGGCCTGTACTGCCATTCTTGCCTATTTTTTTTTTTTGAGACTAGTAATCATTGAACTGTATTCAGAAACATTGATTAGTGAGAAAATAACACTAGAGTACCATCTAAAACCGGAAAATAGGGCTGGGGAGATAGCTCAGTAGAATAAGCGCTTGCCTGGCAAACTTAGGGTCCTGAATTCAATCCTCAGTACTGCAAAAAACAAACAAACAAATAAATAAATAAAACTAGAAAATGTAAATTCATTTCTGAAGTATTTTGTTACTTTTGAAGTCAAGGTCTTCTTGAAAACAAGAAAGCAATAGAATCAAAATGAGAATGATCATGAAATTACTTTGCTTACATGTACATCTCCCCTTGTCCTGTTTGTTTCCTCATTTTTAGCATATTATAGAAACTTCAGAGTGTATAGTGCCATACTTTTAAGGAATACTGCTGTTGAGCTCTGTTGACTGTTTAGGTTGCTGATAGAAAGCATTTTATCCTTTAAATCTTTGATTTAGTTGCTTAGGTAAGCACAGGGGCTGGGGTTTGATCCCTGGCACCACATGTCACGCCAGCCACGCCGTTGGGTGCACTGAGTCAGTGGTGGAGTTCAGGCATCGTGGGGCATGCCCGTAATCCCAGCATTAGGGAGGCAGAAATCAGGAGAATCACTTTGAATCTAGGCTGCATAGTGAGACCCTGCATTTAAAAAAAAAAAAACCTATAAAAGAAATCTTTGAGTTAGGCATAGTTCTTATACATATGTCAGTGTGACTGATTATAGCTAGCTACCAAGTTATTGTGAGAGAAATGTATTTAGGACACATAATGACACTTAAATATTTTTAAGTGCTAAACTACTTTGCTTCAGTAGTTTATTTTAAAAGAATGAGAACTCTAGTTAACATAAACTTGTATTTTAAAATTATAAATCACTTAATGATTTTGCTTTATGTAAAGAGCAGTAATTGAATCACCAGTATTAGTATTTCTGAACCATCTACATTCCTAGGTTAGGTACCTATGAATATGGCTTCTATTAGATGGTGTCACACAATGAAGTGTTTCCTGTGACATACTTAGATACAAAAATAAATAAATAAATAAATAAATAAATAAATAAATAAATAAACTACATAGCAAGGCCTTGTCGCAAAACAAAAATAAAAAAATTTCACCCCAAGAGTTGAGACATAAGGGGCTGAGGAGATAGCTCCATGGCACAAGTGCCTGCCTGGCAAGTGCCAGGTCATGAGTTTGAACCCCGTCCCACAAAAAAAAAAAAAAAAGAATTGACACATAGTATGCCATGTGTAAGTAAAGGCAAATGATTCAGAAAGGCTGGCATATAGGAAGTAGTAAAATAAGATTTTATGAGAGAGGGGTTTGGGGATAGAGATAACAGTTTTACATATTGCCTATCTACATGATTTTAACAACTGAAAATGTTTGAATGGGTACATGGTAGGGTTTGTTTGTTTTTTTTTTTTTAATAAAGTTTACCTAAGGTAACTGAAGAGTATTTCAGCCTAGAATGCTGGTGAATGGCTGTATCCACAGAAAAGATTGAAAAGAATGCAGGAAGGGCCAGGGAAATAGCTCAGTAGAATAAGCGCTTCAAAGAAACACATTTAAAAAGAGCTGGAAATACAACTCAGTATGAAGCCCTGACAGTTGAGTGCCTAATTGAACAAACCTGAGGTTGAGATGAAGTTCACATGATTGGATTTTAATGCAGTGGCTGTCCATCTTTCTAATACCGTGACGCCACAATACAGTTCCTCATGTTGCCGTGACCCCAAATCAAAAAATAATTTTGGTGGCTACTTCAAAACTGTAATTTTGCTACAGTTATGATTCAGAATGTAAATACCTGATATACATTATGTATTTTCCGATGGCTTTAGGCGAACCCTGTGTTTTGGTCATTCAACCCCCACTGGGGTCGTGACCCACACACAGATTGAGAACCACTGACATAATGAAGAAAGAAGTACAAAGCTAGGCATGGTTTGGCACACCTATAATCCCAGCACTTGGGAGGCTAAGATAGGAGGATCATTGTGAGTTCAAGGACAGCCTAAACTGCATAGTGAGACCCTGTCTGAAAAGACCTCCCCTAAGAAAGCCTTTAAGTCTTTGAATTAACCCAACATTACCTAACCATGTACAATGCCTACCCTGACCTAGAACTAGCTTCTTGACATCAAAATTCCCACAAGAGTATTTTTCTGATGTGATTTATGAAAGTTAGACAGTATAAATGAAAACACCTGCCAGGTACAGTGACTCCCTCCTATAGTCCCCATAGTATGGTTTAGTAGGCAAAGGCAGGAGTGTTGCAAGTTCCAGCCCAGCTGGAATGACTTAGGAAGACTGTCTCAAATTTAAAATGTAGGGCTTAGATATAGCTTGATGTGAAAGCTGGGTTCAGTCTCCAGAACAACAAAAGATAAATTAAATGAAAAATCAATTTCTCAGGTTTGAATGCAACTTGAAGTGCTTAACTGTTGAGGGCAAGTGTATAATCCCAAATTCATAGAGGGCCAAGGCCCGAGAACTGCACAGTTAAGGATAATTAGGCACTTTAGTGAGAACTTGCCTCAAAATCTTTAGGAAGGATTGGGTATCTAAGTCAGTACCAAAGTGCTTGTCTAACATGTACAAGACCCTGGATTCAATCCCCAGTATCTGAAAAAAGGAAGTTTTTGAATTTTAATCGTGGGCCCGGCAGGATGGCTCAGTGGTCTAAAGCGCCTGCAGGGGGCTGCAGGGACAACGGTTCAATCCCCGGCACCACATGCTGTGCCAGCCCTGCCATCAGGGCAGGCTGAGCTGGACATAAAAATAAAATAAACAAAAAATTCTTTAAAAAAAAAAAGAATTTTAATCGTAACAACTCTCAGTCTTAAATGAACTAAAATTTTTATTTTTGAGAAATACCTATTAACAGGGACTGGAGAGATAGCTTCATGGCACAAGTGCCTGCTTGGCAAGTGCAAGGTCGTGAGTTCAAGCCCCCGGTCCCACCAAAAAAAGAGAAATACCTATTAACAAATACCTATTAATATCCATGACTTTTTGTTTCCCATTTGCTTTTACCATTAAAATACTTAAATCTTTGAAGTTCCACATTTCTCAAGCATGTTGAGGCAGATAAGCTGTAGGGACTTACATTTCCACAAAACATTTTACTCTTAGGAGATTAGATTGTAGCTGATGGGCCAGGGAGATAGCTCAGTAGAATAAGTGTCCTGAGTTCAATCCCTGGTACCACCAAAAAAAAAAAAAAAAAAAAAAAAAGACTATAGGAGGCCAGCGAGATGGCTCAGCAGTCTAAAGCACCTGCTTAGGAAAGCTTAGGCAACTATAGGGACTGCAGTTTGATTCCCAGTACCATATGCTATGCCAGCCCCACCTTAAGGGCAGGCTGAGCCAGCCATAATATATATATAAAAAGAAAAAAAAAAAGATTTTATAGCTGAACTGCTTTTATGCTTGCTTTAACTTACTTGTTTTATTCCTGTGTAGCCCAATGCATGGAAAACTAACAGAATGGAACACAAATCAGGACCCCTTTCCTCTAGCCGGGAGTCTGCTTTTACCAATCCAATTTCTGTTACCAAACCAGTGGTACTAGCTGGTGGTGCAGTTCTAAACTCTCCCAAAGAGGTAAGAATTAAGGTTTTTCTAAAGTTGCCATTTCCAGTATACCTAAGAGATAGAAGGCCATTTGCTTTTCATTATGGTTACCAAAGAAAGAGTTCTTCACTAATGTTTCCCATTACATTAGGGTCCAAAAGTGGCCAGTAGCTGGGTAGAGTAAATGCTCGCTCTGGTAGGCCAAGATTATATCAGGCTGATTATTCTGCTGGTGACTAGAAAGATCCAAATAAATATAAACCAGCAAGTTTTAACTATAATAGCCTTTCAAAATTACTGTTTAAATAAAAGATCTGGAGTGTGTGTTTTTTGTTTGTTTGTTTGTTTGTTAAAGGACAGTGATATATAGGCAAGCAATCAGGTTCCAAAAGTCAGTGCTGTGTACATGTAGAAATAACTCAGAGAATCCAAGTTTTTGCTGTTTGTTGCCAGAAGCAATCAATCTGTAACATTCCTAGAGTCCCTCCAGCACTACTCCTCCGGTTGAGATCAGCTCCTCCCGTCTGACCAAGTTGACCCGTCGAACTACTGACAGGAAGAGTGAGTTCCTGAAGACTCTGAAGGATGACCGGAATGGAGACTTGTCAGAGAACAGAGACTGTGACAAGCTAGAAGATGTAAGATCATAAAGTGTTTTTTTCTATTTAAGAAAAAAGTAGAGGGGCACGGCAGGATGGCTCAGTGGTCTAAAGCTCCTGCTTAGGAAACCTTAGGCGGCTGCAGGGACCTCAGTTCGATCCCCAGCACCACATGCTGCGCCAGCCCTACCCTCAGGGCAGGCTAAGCCGGCCATACAAATAAATAAAAAACAAACAAAAGTTCTGAAGTAAGAATAAAAGAAAAAAGTAGCAAGATTTTTAAGTGTACATATTGTATGTGAGAATATAGGCTTCTAGAACCTGTGATAAAGTTAATTGTTGTTCTTCAGAGATTTATGGTTTCTTTTAATAATTTATGGTTTATTTTAATTTTAATTTAATTTCACCTGTACTGAGAACATTTTTATTACTTCAAAGTTTCAGCAGTATGGACTAAAGGTGCTATAATTATCACTGTGTGAGGTGTGAGTTTTTTGTGTAAGCATTAACTTATTAGTTGTTTTAGATAAATACCTAGGATATGATTGCTGGATAGCTAGTTAAGAAAATATTTAGTTCTGTAACATGTTGCCAAACTGACTTCAAAAAAGATTGCATTGTACCATTTGGCCATATGTCTGTTTGGGTTTCTAGCCCTTTTTTTTTTTTTTAGAATTTTTTTTTTTTTTTAAGAATTTTATTCATTTATTTATTTATTTACTGTTTCAGAACTTTTGTTTATTTATTTTTATGGCCGGCTCAGCCTGCCCTCAGGGCAGGGCTGGCACAGCATGTGGTGCCAGGGATTGAACCGCTGTCCCTGCAGCCACCTAAGCTTTCCTAAGCAGGGGCTTTAGACCACTGAGCCATCCTGCTGGGCCCCTCTAGCCCATTTTTAAAACAGATTATCGTACTGAATTTTAAGACTTTTATATGTCTTACATAACACTCCATTAAATAGGTCCACCACCACCCCCCCCCCCATGACCTGAGTTATAACCCCAAATCTGTATTTATTTATTTATTTATTTATTTGTTAGTACTTTATTAATCCTTCAATTTTATATTAGCTGTTCTGGGTCTTTGGTTTTTCCATGTAAATTTCAAAAAAGTTTGTTGTTACAACAGGTCCCTGCTTATAACTAGGAGAAACCTGTGGGCCAAGTTTTTAGTTTTCCAGAAAGCACTGGCTGAACTTCTGACTCCTTGATTGTATAGATTGCCTGTCTTTTTCAGAAAAGATAATTAGCCAGTGTGTACTTTTCCCTATTACAGTTGGAGGAAAACAGCACACCCGAACCAAAGGAAAATGGGGAGCAAAGCTGTCTTCAGAATGGTCTCTCTCTTCCTGTTGTGGAAGAAGGACAGGTCCTCTCACATTCTCTAGAAGCAGAGCACAGGTAAGATCACAAGCAGAGTCTGACTCACAGGTTATTTCCATAGACACCATACCACCTCATTGTGTGCACCCCAGCTTCACTTGTTATCCTTTGAACACTTCTCAAGAGTTGTTTTTTGTTTCCAGTGTTGTGAGGTTTTTTGTTTGGTTTTGTCTTTGTGGTGGGGGTGGTTACTGAGGATTGAATTTAGGACCCTGTGCTTACCAAGCAAGCACTTATTCTACTAAGCTATCTCCCTGGCCCTGGTTTTGTCTTTATTGATTTAATTTTTTTTAAAACCTCATTTATTTATGTTATGGCTGGCTCAGCCTGCCCTGGGCGTGGGGCTGGCGCAGCATGTAGTGGTGGGGATCGAGCTGAGGTCCCTGTGGTTGCCTAAACTTTCCTAGCCCAGGCTTTAGACCGCTGAGCCATCTCACCAACCCTGGTTTTTGAAACAGGGTTTCACTGTGCAGTTCAGGCTGACCATGAACTCATTCTGTAGCCCAGTATGGCCTCAAGTGCTGGAATACCTGGCATCCCTGCAATGTTTTCTTTTATTTATTTATTTGTTTGTTTGTTTGTTTGTTTTCTTGTTTCAGAACCTTTGTTTATTCACTCATTTTTTGTTTATTCACTCATTTTTCTGGCTGGCTCACCCCGCCCCGAGGGCAGGGCTGGTGCAGCATGTGGTGCCAGGGATCAAACTGCAGTCCCTGAAGCCGCCCAAGCTTTCCCAAGCAGGGGCTTTAGATCACTGAGCCATCCAGCTGGGCCCGTCCCTGCAATGTTTCTTTTCGTTAGTTTGTTTCTTTGTTTTTCCTGCAAGTTTTAAAGCAGTACTTTTTTTTTTTCTTTGGCGGGACTAGGGTTTGAACTCACAACCTTGCACTTTCCAGTCAGGCACTTGTGCCACAGAGCTATCTCCCCAGCCCCTATTGATGTGATTTCTTGCATCATTTGTAGCTCCAGGGAGGCATAAAGGAGGAAAGAGGAACCTGTTTCCTGGGGCAGTTATTATATTGCTGAAATGAGCCGTTACCTTAATAAAATCCTTTTAAATGAGCTTCAAAAAGCCTGAGACCCTAATTTGTGGAACCTGATGTTTTTTTGTTTTTTTTTTTTTAAGAATTTTTTATTTTATTTTTTTTTCTTGTTTTCAGAACCTTTGTTTGTTTATTCACTCATTTTTATGGCCGGCTCAGCCTGTCCCAAGGGCAGGGCTGGCGCAGCATGTGGTGCTGGGGATCGAACCGCGGTCCCTGAAGCTGCCCAAGCTTTCCCAAGCAGGCGCTTTAGACCACTGAGCCATCCCGCTAGGCTAGGAACCTGATGTTTTAAATGAAGGCCTTGAGTACACAGAACATCCATCTTTCTGGGCAACTGGCTGGTGAGCTGGGCCTGCTAAGCATGGCAGTACCTTCCTGAAAGAGATTCACAAGATTAGAAAAAAAAAGCCAAAAGTCTGTGAAATTAAAAGAACTTAGGTTTGTACACAGGAAACAGAAGTAAAATTTCTTCTATTTTGATGAGACTTGAGAGTTACTGTAGTTTGGTTCTCAGTGTGAGTTCGAGACCAGCCTGGGCCAGCCTGAACTATATAGTGACACCCTGTCTCAAAAAGAGAAAGAAAGAAAAGGAAGAAAATGATGAACCTCCCACATCGACTTTGTTACTGATACCATATTTTCTTTGACTATACTGCCTCCACCAGGTTATTGAAAGCAATGGGATGGCAGGAATATCCTGAAAATGATGAGAATTGCCTTCCACTCACAGAGGATGAGCTCAAAGAGTTCCATATGAAGACAGAGCAGGTATGTTGTAAAGCTTCCTTGGAGACTATTGAACCATTAAGAGAGAAAGGAGTCTGGAAATTCTTAGGAAGGCTTGAGTTTAAAGTAAAAAAAAAAGACCTTTAAAAAACAGTCTAGAAAAACAAAAATAAATAAATAAATAAATAAATAAATAACAGTCTAGGGCCACCGAGATGGTTCAGCAGTCTAAAGCACCTACGTAGGAAAGCTTAACGCAACCCAGGGACCACAGTTCCATCCCAGGCACTATGTGCTGTGCCAGCCCCACCCCCAGGGTAGGCTGAGCCAGCCATTTTATATATGTATAATATATATATACACACACACAAGTTAATCACCATAATAAAAATGTAACAGGACCTTGAACTCTGCTTAGGCAATAAGGCATCTCTATTAAGGATAACAGTGCCATCGATTGATGGCCATATAGCTCAGTGGATTAGAGCACCTGCATGCTGCACCCCCCAGGGCACACTGAAACAGCACTTGAAACCAGGCATGGTGGCACACACCTATAAGTCCTGGCGCTTGGGAAGCTGGAAACAGGAGAATTACTCCAAGTCCAGTCTGTGACATGAGGCCCTATAGACCTTGTAGACTCTGCACTAAATACAGAACAAACAAAAACACATTATTTACCCTAGCAAAACTACAGAGAGTAACCTATTCATCCTCACAGTTCTCAAACACTATCAGAATCTGAACGCTGGTTCCACAATCTGAGTTCTTGATTTTTGGGGTGTTGATTGGTGACTTTGTGAGACAAGGTCTGTATATAGTTCAGGCTAGCCTTGACTTCACTTCAGCTTCCCAACTACTAGAATTATGAGCTCTCAGTCTTCAAGAAAGAGGTATACCTCCCTCTACTTCCAGCCATATAGTTCCTTGGTGATGTTTGGGCCAGTGCAGAGGTCAGAAGTCTCCCCTCTCCCAATTTTGTTTAACAGATAGATGCCTAAGACTGTGGAGTTAGTGCACATCTGTGATCTCAGCTACTTGAGAGGCTGAAGGAGATTTTTTTTTTTCTTTTTGGTGAGACCAGGGTTCGAACTCATGACCTTGAACTTGATCATGAACTTGCCAGTCAGGCACTTTTGCCACAGAGCTATCTCCCCAGACCCTGAGGTAGAACTTTGAATCAGGACTAGGTAATTTAGTTAGACCCTATCTCAAAATACAAAGGCCTGGAGTAGTAGCTAAGTGATGCCCTGGGTTTAGTCCCACTACTGTAACCAAAAAAAACTTGGATTTCTGTGTGTGTGTGTGTATGTGTATGTGTGAGTAAAAAACTGCCACAGCATAGGGTTAACAGCAACAAACAAGACAAATGAAGCTTCTGCAGATCCCACTGACTTGACAGTTCTGGCAGCAAATATTTAAGTTATAAAGGGCATTGGATAAGTTCTATAAAGGAGCTAAGTGCAAGCTGACCTTTCAAATCAGAACTCTGTTCTTTTTTTGTTTGTTTGTTTGTTTGTTTTTGTTTTTTTTTTTTGTTTTGTTTTTTTTTTGAGACAGGGTCTCATTATGCAGTTTAGGCTGGCCTTGAGCTCACTTTTGTAGCCCAGGCTGGTCTCGAACTCGCACCGATCCTCCTGCCTCAGCCTCCCAAGTGCTGGGATTACAGGCGTGCGCCACCACGCCCGGCTCCCAGAACTCTGTTCTAAACACGAAATCTTAGACTGGCTGTTGTGGTGTGTGTCTGTAATCCCAGTACTTGTGAGGCTGAAAACAGGAGGATCACTATGGGTCCAATCTGTGTAGGTCTACCCTGTAGACCCTGTACTAAAATACAAAAAAAAAAAAAAAAAAAAAAAAAACTAGAAAACTCACATTGACCTTTACAACAATTTCATGTGATTTATTTGTACATGGAAGTTTGAAAAGCACTGTGATAAAATATCTTGAGACTCCACACACAATCTTGTTGATTAGGAGATGGGAGAGGCCAGAAAAAGAATTCAGTAAGGGTAAATTTTAACAGATTGCCCATGGACAACTAGTTGGATACTTGGATACTTAGAAGAACCTCTTTGTGGTATATATTGTGATATATGTCTCTCCCACACTGTGTGCAGCTGAGAAGAAACGGCTTTGCAAAAAATGGCTTCCTGCAGAGTCGAAATTTGAGCCTCTTCTCCTCTTGGAGAAGCACTTGTAAGGCAGAGTTTGAGGATTCAGACACCGAAACCAGCAGCAGTGAGACGTCAGATGACGATGCCTGGAAGTAGGCAAGAAGTGTTCGCAGCTCCTGGGAACCAGTAAACGCAGCTGTGTGTTTTGGGAATATAAAAAAAAAAAAAAAAAAAAAAATTGCTTTTCCTTTTTCTTTTCTTATGTTGAATATTTCATGCACAAGGGAAATAATCATATCCCAAAGAGACAGCAGTTGGCTTGTTGAGCTTTTGTTGTTCTTTCCTGTTATCTGCTTAATAGAGATGCTTGTGTGGTGGGAAAGATTTTTAAGATACACACACACAACCTATGGGGCAATGCACAGGTGGGAGCTGGCAATGCAGAGACAGGAGGGGACACTGCTCTATGGCAGCAGCTTCTACTAGCCCTTGGGGCACTCACCCCTGTGCTCTAGCAATCATTGTCAATGACAAAGTGACGAAGTTATAATTGTATTAAATTAATGCTAATAATTTGGATATTTTATTTTTGGCTGCTCGGGTAACTTTAGCCCTTAACCAAGTGTATGGTTTTTGTTTTGTTTTGTTTTCCTTTTGGGTACAGCTGTAAAATATTTGGATATAGGAAATGTGTTATTCTTGCAGCCTTGATATTCAGGGTGGATTG
>PVJA010055789.1:0-11052 GCA_004027025.1 Myocastor coypus | reverse complement strand
TTAGTGTCAGCCTTCGGGATGAGTCACGGCCATTGCTTGGCCATTTTGCTTTCTGTGAAAGCCTGAGAGAATGTTTTTCTCTGGGTGACTCTCCTTAGACACACCTGAGTTCATTCATCCCTTTCCTCTGAGGTCCCATAATCTCCTTGACCAGGAAATTTGGGACACCCCTGAGTTATAGGATATTACAGCATAGGTTCTCTTATATCCTGGGTCTTTATTGACCTTGAAGGGCTAGGGCCAAAATATTGGCTATCCTTATAGCCCTTCACCTTTAAGATTTCTACCTACATTTTCCTCTGGGAGATTAGGTTTTCTCTTTAATATTTAAATCTTTGATCCATTTTGGTGGTATCTCTGTTCATGTTGAAGGCATGTGTCTAGTCTTAGCCTTTGGCATGTGACAAACCAGTTTTTCCAGCACCACATATATAAGGAGGATGTCTTTCTTCCATGTAGTCTTTTTGGACCCTTTATCAAATATAACATGGCTGAGTGTGATTGTACTTGTGTCTGTATCTTGCAATCTGTTCCATTCATCCTCCGGTCTGTCTCTATGCCAGCACCATGATGATCTTCATAGTAGCTTTATAGTATAATTTCAGGTCAGGGATTGTGATACCTCCTGCCTTTCTTTTATTTTCTAGAACTGCTTTTTGTATTCTTTGTCTCTTCTGGTTCCAAATGAATTTGAGGATGTTTTTCTGTGGTTCTGTGACATATTAAGATGATATTTTAAATGGGATCTCGTTGAATCTGTATAACAATTTTGGGAGTATGGCATTTTCACAATGTTGGCTGTTCCTACCCAGGAGCATAGAACATTTTTCCATTTTATCAAGTCCTCTTCAGTCTCTCTGTTTAGACTCCTGTCCTTTTCACTGCATAATTTTTTTTACATCCACTGTGGGGTTGATTCCTAAGTACTTTTTGGATGTTATCATGTAAGGAATGATTTCCCTAATTTGTCTCTCAGTATGTTCATTTTTTTTTTTTTTGTGCATAAAAATACTACTGATTTTTGGGTGTTGATTTTATATCCTGCTTCATTGCCGAATTTGTTGATTGAATTTATAAGACTCTTGATAGAGATTTTGGGCTCTTCTATGTAGAGCATCATGTTATCTGCAAATAATGATAATATCCCTTCTTCTTTTCCAAATCTTATTCCTTTTATTTCTCTTTTTCTAATTTCTCTGGGTAATGTTTCCAGAACTATATTGAATAGGATTGGAGACAGTGGACATCCTTGTCTTGTTCCTAATTTTAAGGTGAAAGCTTTCAGTTTTTGTCCATTTAGTGTGATGGTGGCCATTGGTTTCTTATAAATGGCTTGTACCAGGTTGAAATACAGACCGTCTACTCCAATTCATTTTTTGGGTTTTTATCATGAATGAATGAATGTTAAACTTTGTCAAAAGTCTTTTCTGCATCTATCAAGGTAAACATGTGGTTTTTGTTCTTTATTCTATCAATTTGGTACATTCCATTTGTGGATTTGCATATACTGAACCATCCCTGCATTCCTAGAATGAATCCCCCTTGGTTGTGATATATAATCTCTTTGATAATTTGCTGCATTCTCTTTGCTAGTATTATATTGATGATTTAACTTCCATATTCATTAGAGAGATTGGCTTGTACGTTATTTTTTTAGTTGGATCTATCTTTAGTTTTGGAGTCAGAGTAATACTTACCTCCAGGAAGGAGTTTGGGAAAAATACTTCCTTTTCAATTGCATTGTAGATTATGAGAAAAGTTGGCATTAAATCTTCTCTAAATTTCTTGTCAAAATGTGCTGTGAATCCACTGGGACCCATACTTTTCTTTCTTGGTAGTTTTTAAATTACATTATCAATTTCATTTCCTATTATTATGTTATTCAGTGTTTGTCTATCTTCTTGACTTAGCTTTGGCATTTTATGTGTCTAATTTCCTCTTTGTTTTGCATCCTGTGAGAATAAAGATCTTGGATGTAGATATTGATGATCCTCTGAGTTTCTCTACAGTCTATGTTGATTTCACCCTTTTGATATATTATTGCATGAACTTGGGTTTTTTCTTTTTTTTTTTTGACTAGGTTGGGTGGAGCCTGATCAATTATTTATTCCTTCAAAGAACCAACTGTTTGTACTGTTTTCTTTGTCTCAAATGCATTAATATTTTCTCTAATCTTTATTATTTGTTGTCTTCTTTGGGCATTTTGTTTGACTTTCTCTTGTTTTTTCTAGGAGCTTTCAGTGTGGCATAAGATCATTTATTTGGAGGCGGGCGTGGTGGCTCACGCCTGTAATCCCAGCACTTGGGAGGCTGAGGCAGGAGGATCAGTGCGAGTTCGAGACCAGCCTGGGCTACAAAAGTGAGCTCAAAGCCAGCCTGAACTGCACAGTGAGACCCTGTCTCAAAAAGCCAAAAAAAAAAAAAAAAAAAAAAAAAAAAAAAAAAAAAAAAAAAAAAAAAAAAAAAAAAAAAGAAAAGATCATTTATTTGGGCTTGTTTTATTTTCCTAAAGTGTGAATTTACCGGTATAAATTTTCCGCTTAAGACAGATTTCATTGCATCCCACAAGCTTTTTAAAAATTGTACCCGCATTTTCATTTGATTGTAAATATTTTTACATTTCTTCTTTAATTTGTTCTGTGACCGACTGGTTGTTTGGGAGGTTGTTTTTTAATTTCCATGTGTTTATGTTGTTTTATAAGTTTCTTCTGTCAATAATTTCTAGTTTTATTGTACTGTGATCAGGTAGTATACATGGTGTAATTTCAATTCCTTTGCAATTAATTAAATGTGCTCTGTGTGCTAGTATATTGGCTATTTTGGAGAATGTCTTGTGTGCAGCTGAGAAGAAGGCACATTCTGTTTTTGGTTGGTAAAACACTCTATAAAGGTCTATATAAACACACACAAAAAAGATGCCACCTGGATTTTAAAATGCTCATTACCTCAGGAATGGGTGAAAAAGATATAGTGTTTTTATACAGTAGAATATTACTTATCTATAAAAAATAATGAACTTCATATATAAGTGAATACAACGTGAAGATATACTTACAAGACAAATAAACCAGACATGAAAAATCAAATGAGCAATAGTGCAATACTAATGGGGGACTTTAGCAAACAGCTGTCACAAAAGATAGATCAACTAGGCAAAAAAAAAAAAAAAAATCGCAAAAAACCAAAACAAAACAACAAAGAAATAGCAGAACTAAACCAAAATTGTGAAGAAATTGACTTGATAGCTACACATGAGACAGTCTCCAAAATAGACCATATACTAGTGCACAAAGCATGCTTAATTAAATACAAAGGAATTGAAATTCCAATACATACTGTGTGTGTGTGTGTGTGTGTGTGTGTGTGTGCACGCGTTGACTTTGGTTTAGTTCTGTTGTTAAAGTCCCCCATTAGTTATCTATTGTTGCTTATTTGATTTTTCATGTCTGTTAAATGTGTCTTCTGTCCAAAATTGATTTGGACCCAGAAGATCCCAAGAACAAAAAACAATCTTGTTAGAAGACAAAGAGGTAAAATTCTTTTTTTTTTTTTTTAAGTCAAATATCCCTATTATTTAATGATTATGTTTTCAGACCCACAAAATAGGACATAACCTCTGATAAGTGCAAATGCACTTAAGGAGACAATAGAACAGGAAATATAAAGTACGGATTTCTTGGACAATCTGGAACATATAGATTTCCATACTCCCAATTATAAAATTATTTAAATTTAAGGTCTTTGTTTTTGTGCATTTAAGAATTTTTAAAGTTGAGGAGTTATTAGTAATCTTGATCACAAATGCTATTACCATTTGTGAAAGAGGTAAAGTTCTTAAAACCATAGGCATAGGCAAAGACTTTCTGAACAAAATCCCAGGCACATAGGAAATAATATCATGCATCAATAAATAGGATCATATCAAATGACACTGACAAGAGAGCTACAAAATGCTGTACGTGGTTTCAGGGTACATCCTGAGGGGATTTCACTGACCTTGTGAGATACTAAAGTTACATTTTTTTTTGTTATATACATTTTGCTTTATCTTGGTCTTAGTCATCCAGCAGAAAAATCTAACCATAAAGCCATATTAATGTGCAGAATTGTAAAAGGCTCAAGTCAACTGCTTCTGACATTGCCAGTTCTGTTGATAACCCACTACTGTTATGGATTATTGGATTATATGTGCAGCTATTTTCTCTTAGTTCAATGAGAAGAATGATTTGTACTAGCAGTGCTTAGATAAGATATCATGTCTGCATTTTATATTCTAAACTAATACTCCAAAGACAACAATATACAATTTATTAATTATTGTAACTGTATTACTAATACTAACCTATTTTGAAACTGTCTTATTGTTATTTATTTCTTATTAAAATAAGACTTAAAATTAAATAAAGTTTAAAAATGAAAAGATTCTGCACAGAGGAAGAAAAGAACAAAAAGGCAATATAGAGAATGAAAAAAAAAAGCAAATTGGTAGGATTTCTGTAATTTTTAATGTCTGAAAACGGAAATTTAACAAAAACTTTTGCTCATATCCTCCCAAAGTCTCGATTATTCCTCAGAAGTATAATATCTTGAGTATATGAAGAAATAAAATAATTAAACCCAGCAAAACAAGCCGGGCGTGGTGGCTCATGCCTGTAATCTTAGCACTCGGGAGGCTGAGGCAGGAGGATCAGTGTGAGTTCGAGACCAGCGCGGGCTACGAAAGTGAGCTCAAGGTCAGCCTGAACTGCATAGTGAGACCCTGTCTCAAAAAGGCAAAAAAAAAAAAATTAAAACAATATTGAGATTCCATTTTGCCTAGAAAAAAATGACCTTCATCAAGAAATTAAATAATGAGTTACATGCCATGGCTGTTACAGTTGCTGTGATAACAGTAAATAAACCTATGTTGAAACCTAGAAGCCAGTTATTATCAGCCTTCTTTGAAGCACTTCCACAGTTAAACTTCCACTCATATCTTCTGGAGATTTCAAAGACCGCAGGGGTGTGCTATTTGGAGGTCAGGTACTGCAATCTCAATGACATTTACCTTTGTTATTACATTCTTTGCATCAGGGACACCTTCTTCTACAACATTCTGCCATGGTTGTTCAATTTTCTTTTTTGAAACATTGAAAATTTCAACAAATCCTCCCAATATCATAATCAGTACCATTTGGAGTCCTGAGTGGGTCTGGAGAGGATTCATACATTGCTGTTATATATGAATTGCAGGTCAAAATCACAGGAGAGCATGAGGTGAATTGACAATGGGAACTAGAAGTCCCTTAAGAAGCAAATGGATACTATCGAGCACTCACTTAGAAAGGAAGATTCCACTATTCTAGGCCTGGAAACACTGGAAGAGAGAAATAAACTATGTAGTATGTTTTTAAAAAATGAAGTCAAATAATAACAAATGCCGGTGAGGGTGTGGGAGAAAAACAATTCTATATTGTTGGTGGGAATCTAAACTAGTACAAGCACCATGGAATCTACATGGAGGTTTCTTTGAAAACTAAGGCTAGAAATTTTGTTTGACTCACTATACCCCTGCTACATATCTTCCTAAAAGAGTTAAATACATCCTACCACAGTGATGTATGTATTCCCATGTTTATAGTAGCATAATTTACAATAGCTGAATCTTGGAGACAGATTTATATGTCCATCAACAGATGACTAGATAAAGAAATGTGGCATTTACACACAGCAGAACACTGTTCTGCCAGAGGAAGCATAAACATGAGTCATTTGTAGGAAACAGATACCTTGAGAGCATAATGTTAAGTGGAATAAATCAGATACACAAGCTTAAACAGTGTGTAGTGTCTCTTACATGAAAAAATAAAATTATAAGTAAAGAGAAAAAGAAAAGGTAGATAATAGAAGCAGGGAGATAGATCTTTCTCAAATGGAAACGTGATAAGATGAGGGAGGAGGATGGGAAGAAAGGGAAAGGGGTTGCGGAAGGGAGTTAAGATGTATGATGTTCATGTACCAATTCCACAAAGGAATAGAAGCATGTACTGATGAGAAGAACTTTTAGACATAATGAAATGCTAATGAGCATTGGAAGTTTTATTTTTCATATGGTTGTTTAACCCATACAATTTCATATCTGACACATAATGAAAGAAACAAAAGGACTATTATAATTCCTTATGAATACACTGAATCTCATTTTGCGTTGTGCAGTTACTCTAACTGGTGAGGAAGGAAGACATAATACTTGCTGTACTCCCAACACCACATGCGAGGACAATGTTTACTTTCAAAAGTTGGATGACTTTTCAGAAACAGTCATTTTAGTTATTAAAATCTCAGACAATTTCTGGGTATTCATTTCTTTATTGAAAATGAAATTGTTTCCTTGCCTTCACCTGACAAGAAGTGGGAATCATATTTGCTTTCTTAATAATAGAATATAAAAATAATAATAGAATATAACATGAAAAATAAGGTAAAAGCTCACTAAAACATATGCTTTATTAATTCATCACTAAATATTTGTGTAATACATATTTAGCTTCTTAAGTTATTCACAAAGTGAAGCTTTACCACGAATTGAGTATTGTACGTATGTCAATACTGATAAAACTCATTGACCTTGACTACTAGATAACCTTGATGTTTTCATAACTGAACAGCCTCCCTTTTCTATCAAAATATTTGGTCCCATTACATAAACTGTGCATTAGGAACAATCCATAGAGCAATAATTTATTTTCTTTTTATACTGAGCCATGAATGCTGCTCTTTCTGTGGGGATTTCTTTGACAGAACAATGGCAGCTGGTTCTCAGTGCTTGTTCCTTGGAGTGGTGATGCAGCACGCTATGCCTAATAGAAGGACATGAGGACAAGATGCAGCAGATGAGGATCAGTGTCTTCACTCTTCAGTCTAATGGTGTTTATCAGTGTCAAACTTTACCTTTGGAATCCCCATTATTATATGATGTCACTTTGAAAAAGAATTAAATGTAAATTAGCAAACTAGCAACTCACTATGTAAGGATGGATGGGTAGCTGAGGAGAGAAAGTGGAGTTGAATGTCAGTAGGAAGAACAGGGAAGTACCCTTGTTAACAGTGAATTTAACTTAAGATAAAAGGTAAGCGAATGGGTAGATGAGAGGTAAAAAGTAACATAGTGTTGCTGTAGGACAATTATAACTTCTGACCTGCTAGATCAATTCAGCACAGCCCCAGAAATCAGACAGTGAATTCCAAGGAACAACGTTGTTCCAAGGAACAACAGAGGTTAAGAGTAGGAACGATTTATTGAGAGATAGCTACTGAGAGATAGAAGAGGTCCCCAAAGTGGATTACCACCAAGCCCCTCTGTCAGGAGTCATTTATGTAGCAAAGTCACAATATGTACACAGCATGTGTCAAACTATAGTATATAGAGTTACAACATTATAGGGTTAACAACCTAGTTAATACTGAACCAATATGGTGGTGAGTCCTATAGCACGAGTACACATAAAGAGCAGACGTTGGTCCTTTGGGGTGGGTCCACATATCCTGGTCACACACCAGGATGAATGATGCCTACCTAGACTTTCCTGGATGAGGTGAATCAATCACAGTACAATCTCAAGTTATTGTTTATCCCCCAGGGAAGAATATAGAACTAGCCATTGCATTTGAATCTTGAGGCCTAGCCGTCAGCAGATCTTCTGCTATGTTCCCATGTTTTGCACTGATTCTTTGAAGGACCTATCCTTGTCTTCCTATTAATTTCTGATTGAGGTGCTTACAATAGTTTGGTATGTTTTAAACAATTAGTGCAACATGGGGACCATAGATTGTTATGAGTAGAAATAATGTAGTGTTTTTAAAAAAATCCAGCTATGAAAATTTATGTCTGACTACTGCTAGTCTAAATCAAGTCTCACAAGCAGCCTGATTTGTTTTTTTAAAGGACAGACTTAAAAACTCAAACTTATGAATATGGTATCCTATGCCTTTAATCCCAGCCCTGTGGAGGTTGAGGCAGAAGGACCTCCAGTTTGAGCCAAGCCTGGGCGATTTAGTGCTTAGTGAGACTCTCAAAATTAGAAAAAAAAAAAGAAAAAAGAAAAAAAAGGGGTAGGGGTGTGCCAGTGAGACCAAGGATGTAGCTTAGTGCAAAGGCCCTAGGTTCAATCTCTATCACTGAAAAACCAAACAAACACTTCAAAAGCTTTGGTATCTAGTGAACATAAGATCTTTTGTATCATCAGAAAAAAAATGCTAAATCAATCCAGATCTGTGGATTGTTTTAGAAAGAAAAAAATCTGTGGGTGTTATATTTCAACATGCAAACTTTTTGAAATTGTTTTCTCATTTAAAATATACACATAGATTGAAATTTCAAGTTCTGTTATGTCTGAAATTCTATCAAAGCAAATATGAGTTTAAATATGACTTTAATATTTTCAGCCAGTTACCACTGTGGAAATTTTGAGACTACTATAGACAAACAACAAAATAAAGAAAAATCCTGCTGACATCTCCATTATTTAATTTTACAGCTTCCTAAAACAAAACGAAATGATATTTTACAGATACTGATTTTTATCCCATGGAGTAAATAAAACCAATATAATTTTATTTTATAAACTATTAATTTCAATTTCTCTATCTTCTTTACATAGTAAGTGTATTTAAAATCGCTCTTTTTGTCATATATGGTACAAACACAAAAGCATATATATTCAAGCGTGCACAGCATGTGTCAGAAGGATTTCAAATTGTTATTATAGGCAAGCTAATAAAAAGTTGACTTTTAATGTTTTTGGGTTGATTCAATAGAATCATTTTAATATTGCAAAAGGGACAGTTTACTTCTGTTGTCACATTAACTATTTGGTATCAGAATTCAAATTTTAATCTATTATCTTGTTGATGCCAATTATGAATGTACATAGGTATAAAATTTTACATAAATAATAATATTGACTGGTTGGTGCCACTTATGATCTGTGGCTACTACTAGCAAGTCACAGAGCTTTCTTGAACCTTTGGTTCTTCATCTAGAAACAAAAAGCTAAAAATTGCTATACAAGTTTCTTTTTTTTTTTTTTTTTTTTGTGGGACCAGGGTTCAAACTCACAACCTTACACTTGCCAGGGAGGCACTTGTGCCATGGAACTATCTCCCCAGCCTATATAAGTTTCTTGATAAGTTAAAAGGAATGCGTTACTGTCTGGCAGAAGCTTATCACAGGTTCACTGAATTGTTACTTATTAACATGCAGTTTATTAGGTACTGATAGTCGCTATTAATTAGTTTCAGCATTTTTAATTTCAAAAGTAAAATTTGTCTTGTTTATAAAAGAAAAAAACTACTTAAAGATTCTTAGTCTTCTTATTTATCATCTCTGAGACTGCAGAGTCTGAGTTGGCTAGGCTAATCAGCAAATAACATTTTTTTTAGGTTTATAAAGATGTATTCGCCCAAGTGCTACTGTTTTTGTATGGAGATTTCAGGTTTAGGGAAAAATATCTTTGAAAAGTAGTATTTGCTAAGCTGTGCTTTCTTGGTCCTGCTGCTGGTAAATAGTTTTCTTTCATCTGTTTTGCATGATACAACAGATTTCCTGGGGCAACAGTCATGAAGTTTTGCACTCTCTAACCCTTCTTCTCAGTATATCCTTGATTAGAGATTAAAGAATCAGAGTTGAAAGAGAATATTTGATGTACCAAATGGCAGTCCTCATCTAGGGTCTCCTGAAGAAGATTCAAAGTTTTGGTACAATGCTTCATAAGCAGAAAGGGATTCACTCCTTGAGTGTTTGAAGGAGACTTCAAAGGCCTTCAAACTGACTTTGCTAACTAGAGGGCCTCTCAGAATTACAATAACCTTGTTTTTATTTCATAACATGTGTTTATACTTTTTATTGATTAATTTTTTATATTGTACTATAATCTCTATTCCCCCAATTTTTACCCATTGATTTTATTTTTATTTATTTATTAAACATTTTTTTTTTTTCGGATTTTTAGGGAAAAGTCTACAGGGTGTTCAGGTTCTCACTACTAGATCAGACTCATAAATGATCTAACTGTTGAGAGCCTCCCAAGAGCTGAGATTACAGGGTCCAGCCACCACACTCAGTCTCAATTGCCATCTCAGTATGCACTGGAGCCAGGGCCAGTTGGCAGGCCAGAAGGTTGAGCCCTGGGTCCCTACACCTGCTTGCAGATGCTTTAATCTGCTGAGCTATTTGACAGGCCCCTACCAGTTTTATCTATCTATCTATCTATCTATCTATCTATCTATCTATCTATCTATCTATCTATCTATTTTACTCATTGATTTTAATCTGTTCTCTTAAATTTAATAGAACTAAATTGTTTCAATTTTTGCAAAGGTAGACATAACATGGAACAGGTATTTTACAACAATTGTTGATACTTTAAACTTTAAATCCCTACAGAATGTGAAAAAGCAATTACACATTTTTACACAAAAATTTAGATATCTAATTATATGCAGCATTGTAGGAGGACAATCTTGTGAAGTTTTCCCATTTCTTGGTTTTAACCTTTGTTTTAAAGCAAACATTTACTTGAGAGTATGGCAATAACTGATATGACATTAGAAGCAGTGCACATTTAGAATGCCAGAATAGTTTTAGTATTACACATTGCATGCAATTCTATCTTAAATATTCTAATATTTCTTTTGAAGTGGAAAATATTTCATAATTATTTATTAGCATAATTAGATATGTAGGTTGAAACATTTTTAACAAATTTCCTAGTCCAGAAGCACAATTTGCTGTTAGTTAAATTAATAGAGTAATTAAAAAAGGATTAGATGTTTTGTTATTATAGTGGGCTAATTAATCTGGAACCAGCAGAATGAAGCTTTGCCTTTAACAGCTCTTCACACAGGGGAATTTCAGAAACAAGCATCTTTGATTACATAATTCATGCTAGGGGTGTTTTTTTCCTTAACACTATGATGTTTGTAGCTTGTTAAATTCATCATATTAATCAGAGGCAGGAGTAAAAGCATGTAAAAATAGACATGCTTCAAAAAACAAGTCAACCAACACGAAGA
>PVJA010055788.1:0-11011 GCA_004027025.1 Myocastor coypus | reverse complement strand
GAGAGGAGAGGAGAGGAGAGGAGAGGAGAGAAGAGGAGAGGAAAGGAATGAAGGATTTCATTGTCCCCCTAGAACTCTTTATGGTTTCTGTTCTTCCTTCATCCCTCCATCTTCTCTTTTTCTTTCCACTTTCCTCATTAGTTTTGCCCAGCCTTGTTCAAGATTATAGTGACAAGATTAAGATTAAGCAGCCACCATAGTTCTAAAACTCTTCCTTGAATGAGCCGTATCAGAACAAGAGCAACTTTCAGGACCTTGGGCAGCAGCACACACAGTCCTCCCCCAGCCCCAACCTTTCTCACTGCCATTAACCACTCCATGCAGGCTCTGGAGTAGTGTTTCTTAGTGCTGAGCTGAAGCTGCAGGTTTGACTCCTGCACTATGATAATGGCATTAGGTCTCAATTCACACAATTGTAAGACTGTGTGATTTTATGCTTATGTTTTTTTCCCGATTTTCTACTCCTTAGTAGCTTACGGTGCACCTGCTCAGGTCTTACACTTGTGTGTTAACGAATCTACCTGTATGAATGTTCATGTCTGATAAATTTTGCTGAATCATTGTAAGCTATTCCTTAACTTGTGTGTGTGTGTGTGTGTGTATGACTTCACGGCCTGTCTGACCAATAAAGAGTAAGTACATAGATAAGCTTCCAATTTGCAAATAATCCAGTTATGAATGTTTTACAGATAATACTATGTAAAACTCATATTCTCAGCTCAGAGTTAGTAATAATATGACTTATGAACAATTCTCCTGGAACAGAGCTTGCACTTAGGTCAGAGACTTCCTGTATATCTCTACTTATATCTATATATTTATGTGTATGTTGATATCTATATCTATGTATATGGATATAGATATAGAAAATAACATTTCTTCCTCACTCTAATTTTAAGGTGTAACATGTACTTGACATCAAAAATTATCAAAGAAACTGAGAGCATTAATCTTGATTTGTTAATTTAATTGGGTTAAGAGACCTCCAATAGATTATTAGAAGATGATCCTGGATGTAACGGAGGTTGAGAAGATGTGAGCTTCGGTATCATACGTGGCTCTAGCCTGTTCCTCTCCAGCAGAGTTTCCATCCCCTGCTTCCTGACCGCCATGAAATTGGCAGCTTTGCTCCACCATGTCCTTCTGCCTTGAAAGCTCTGTCTTATAGCCAGCCAACCACGGACTGAGCCCTCAATGAACTGGGAGACACGTTAAAATTCTCCTCCTTTAAATTGTGTCTCAGCGTACCATGGCACCATAAGGAAATTGTAGGTCATCTTTCTTGGCCCTGGGACGTGGAATTTCAGTCTCCAGTTGACTGGCTCCGTGGCATGGCAGCATGACAGTGGGCCACAGTGGAGGAACTGCTGTGCAGCTCGTGGTGGACCGGAAGTAGAGAGAATCAAGGAAGTTTCTAGGAAAGGATTTGGAATCTCTGGGTTGTGCCTAGGGTGAGCTGCTTCTCCTGAGCCAGCCCACCTCATGACATAGCCACTGTCTATAAGGCCCCTAACGTGAAGTCATCTTCCAAGTGTCCCTCTTATAGTAAAATGAGACTTCAGAGGATATAGGTACAGATGTAGATATAGATATAGATGTAGCTAGATATAGGTGATATAGATAGAGATATAAATATAGATATAGTTGACATGGATGATATAGATATTGGTGATATTGATATAGATGATATAGATATGGATATAGATATATAGAGATATAGAGTTACATAGATGTATAGATATTTAGATACATAGTTATACAGATATACAGATATATAGATATATAGAAATATATAGATATAGCTGATATAGATATAGATATAAACATATAGATATAAAGATATATAGATATATGTAGATATATGTAGATATATAGATTATATAGAGATATAGATATATAGAAATAGATTAGCACACAGGTGTTTGAGATTTTCTTTTCCCTGTACCTCTGTACCAATTTATAAGCTTCCTGAAGACAAAGGCTGATCGTCTAAACCATAGCACCACCCTCAGAGGGACATGTACCCCTTACAAAGAGCCAAGGAGCTACGTTAAACCAAGTTAAATAAAATGGCCTCAGGTCAGGGATGAGGTTCAGCGACACAGCACCAAGTGTGAAGTCCTCAGTTCGATTCTTGGTGCTAAAAGATACAATGTGCTCTAGCTGTGCTAAATAAAGCAAGAACACCTATTCTAAGGGAAAAATTTGTCTGTTCAGAAGGAGAGAAATCAAAGTTTGTTGCACACAGCCTCAAGAGAGTTTTCATAAAAGCATAAATTCAGAGAGAAGAATTAAAGAGTTCTGCCCCTCCCACGAGAGTTCTTGTGCTTCCTGCTGAAGTGCTGCTTCTGACCTCAGAGACAAGATATTAATTTTGCCCAAGGCACTGGAAACTGTCTTTAGGGGAATTAAAGTTAACCTAAAATACTACTTCTATTGATTCTCTTTTCAGTCACATCACAAAATGGTATGGGGTTGTTACCCTGAACTACAATAGACATAGTATCTGTTGGGAGCCACTGCTGGCCGATTTTAGGCTGGGAAGATAATAAAAATAGTAAAAGCAATTTAAAAAGTGTTTGCCTCAGCACTATTACCAATGTTAATAGTAAAACAATACCAATAAGTATAGTAATATCTTCCTGGTAGAGGTCTATGTTATGTACTGAATGTTGCTGTCAATATTTCCCAACACTTAATTTTTCTAATAATTCCTGTTATGTATTACTATCCCATTTTACAATATGTGGCAATTCTGACTTGGGCCAATTAAGTTATTTGTATGGGTAGGCAGCAAAAACACAATAAAGAATTTGTTGAGTGACTATAAGCACTCAGCTTTACAACAATGGAGAGCTGGCCTCATTGCCAAGGAGCCGAGGTGGCCACTGGACGTTGGGCAAGTCTTTGCACGGCACAAGCTACAGGTCCTCCTTTGAATAGGACAATAGTAACTTACAACATCCCCAAGCCTTGTTTTGACCCACACATTGTTTAATTCTGATTTATAATAGTCATTATGATAAGTTAATTCTGCAAAAGGAAAATTTGTTTTTTTCTAGAAAATTCTATTATTGACCATTCAGCCAGCCCACACTAATATAGTAATTGATGCAGTTCTTCTAACAAGTCATTTTTGAGTGCTTTCTATTTAGCTAACAGAAGGAAAAGCACAAACACCACTGTTCTCATGAAACTTTAATTGCACTCAAGAAAAACAAGTTAGCAAACAACTAAGATAACTGTTGCATCAGATAATGAAAACAGAAGTTAAACAGGGAAAGAAGGTGGGCAGCAGTGAAGGTGGAACTAGGGCTCTAACTCACATGCGATAGCCATGGGAATCTGCCTACCCAAGTTCCCTGTGAGAAACCAGGAGGCAAACAGGAGAATGACCCACACAGCTGTCTTAAAGAAAGAGCTGAGTGAGAAAAGAGAAGGCACTGTGAAAGCCCGAGGCACCAGCAGCTCAGTGAGTCCGAGGAAGCAAGCCCAAGGGGAGCGTGCTTGGGCTTACACAGTGTTCTGGCTGCTCAAATGAGAAGAGCTGGAAGGGAGACCAGGGCGAAAGCAAGGTTTCCCAATAACTGCCCGGTTCTCAGCCTCGGTGCAGGTCCACAGAGGTTGTCTTAGGTAGAACACAAGCATCTAGTCTTGCTACCCTGACGCAACGTGATCATTGCAGGATTTGAAACATTACCAAGTAAAAGTCCCTTGCACATGTCTCTATCAGAAGTGGGGCAAGGGTTTTTATTTTTATTTTTATCTTAGTTGTCCCTTTTGGAATCTAGAAGTATACCCTGTGCAAGCATTGTCATGGTAGTTTGGAAGTATAAAATGTCTTTGATTTTATAAGTTCACAGCTAGCTACTACTCCTAGTAGGCTAGCAAAGATTCATATGTACAATGAAATAAATCATCTAATAAGCCCAAATTCTTCAAGGCCTGCCTTCTTTAAATCCACAGAAAAATGATCAAAACCAAAGAGTAAATGGTCATCCAGAAGGAAAATCTAATGCGCAGGCCTTGTGTAGAAATCAGCAATTTTCCTTCAATATTCATTTAGGATAGTTTAGGAGCCAATTCAGGTTTCTTACAACACTCATATACTGTGGCAACTTGTACACCTTCAATCAAAGTATTATCTGGGTACTCTGCAAAGACTTTGTGAAGCTAAATTTATATTTCAATAATTTTACATATTAAAATAAAAAAATGCTTTATTTTTCCATTTTTAATTAATTACTTTTTAAATTAAGCGACAAATTAATCTATTGGTGCAGAGTCTCACTACACAGCTCAGACTTGTAGTGATGTCCCTGTCCCAGACTCCCCAGCGCTGGGATTACAGGTGTGCACCATCATTCCCAGTTTCAGTGACCTGCATGGTGCAGAATCCAGGGTTCTGGGACTGGCACAGCATGTATTACTGGGGACTGAACTCAACTCCTTGTACTTGCCAGGCAGGCGCTTGGAGCTCAGAGGCATTTCCCCAGCCCTATGTTTGATTTTTTAATTTATAAAACCTTTGGTACCTAAAAAATTATTGATATAATGTGTGAATTCTCAGTATGCATTTACTAAGTAAAATAGTAGGACTATGAGTTTAGAGATTAGTTCTGCCACTTAGCTGTGTGGTTTTGCCAAAGTTGCATAACGTCTCAAGGTCATGGTTTTCTCATCACCAAAATGGCACATCCTCACCTGCTGAGTGACTGAGACTGAGTGAGTTTCGTGGAGCAGCGTGGAGCACAGGCCCTGATGCACATTACACACTTGATTAGGGCTGATCCTTTGCCCCCTCCTTCAAGACCTTTCTACCTATTTCAGGAGGTTTATGTTAGATTCCACATGTGTCCCTAAAATTTTTCCAAATTGTCAAATTGAGTAAGCCTCTATGAAGCAATTTTAAAATAGTAAAATTAGTTGTGCTGGTTGATTTATAAACTGGTGCTTCTTTGGAAGTTATCTTGTTAAGGTCACATAAGCTTCAACTTCTTCATATACAGTGGGAACTTGTGAAATCTATACACTAATTAGAACTGACACCATCAATTTTAAAAGATATTGTCATACTTTAAGAGTATATAAGCCGGGCGTGGTGGCTCACGCCTGTAATCCCAGCACTTGGGAGGCTGAGGCAGGAGGATTGGTGCGAGTTCGAGACCAGCCTGGGCTACAAAAGTGACAGCAGGACCAGCCTCAACTGCATAGCGAGACCCTGTCTCAAAAAAGACAAAAAAAAAAAAAAAAAGGAGTATATATACCCGCTGGGCATGGTGGTGCATGCCTGTAATCCCAGCACTTGGGAGGCTGAGGCAGGACGATCAGTGCGAGTTGGAGACCAGCCTGGGCTACAAAAGTGAGCTCAAGGCCAGCCTGAAATGCATAGAGAGACCCTGTCTCAAAAAGACAGAAAAAAAAAATGAGTATATGTACCAGGCTGGCCAAATAGCTCAGTGGACTCAGACGCTTGCTTAGGCAGAGCACAGGGATCAACCCCTCCCCTGGGGCATGATGAGAGCTCAATTGAGCCTCAGCACGGTGGGGCACGCGTGTACTTCCGGGTCTTGGGAGGCTGAAATAGAAGAAACTCTGCAAGTCTGATTCACATCGTGAGACCTTGTAGATGGTGCCAAAGTGAGAAAACAAAAGAAAGGTAAAAATAGTGTATATATCATAACTTGTGGGTAAATATGAAATTTCCAAATATTTAGATCTTGGAATTATTCAGACATTTTAACTTTAAATGGGAAAGTGAAAATAAATCTGTTATCCTGAGAACTTTACCTGGAGTAGAGGAGATAGATAGATAATAGATAGGTACATAAATAGATAGATAGATAGATAGATAGATAGATAGATAGATAGATAGATAGAAAGATAGATAGATAGATAGATAGAGAGTATTATGATTATGCAGGTTCTAGCTTACACAATTTTCAAATCTAAGATTTATAATATTTGAAAAATAGGATAGAGATTTATCCTTCATCAGAAATGCCCTATAGAATGAAATGGGAAATTTATATGAATTCTTCCAATTAATCTCATGAAATAAGTATCATATCCATTTTATGAAATTCAGGAAACTAAATATTGAGCAAATTCAGAGGCTGAGGAGCATTCCATAAGATTAGAAAGTACAATCACATAAGTGACAATGCTAAAAATAAACACGTAAACGAAGTAAAATAATACCTGAACAGTAAAGCCTATTAGCCCACACCAATGAAAACCATTTTCCTCATGACTCCCACTTTTCAATATGCGTCCATGTCTTTTATTTATTAGTAAGAGAATTTATCTTGGTCCTACTGTGTGTTTCAGTATATGCTGTGCTTCTTCTTAGAACTGTAATAACTATTCTCCCCACTTGGCATACTGTAGCAGACCTCACATTAGGGCTACTCTGATTCAGGGTGCTCTATTGCTTCAAGCGAGGACAGCATTCACCCCTCTTTTTATCCTCCTGTGTGTTTTCTTTTAATCTTGTTGGTGAATCGCTGTGTCCAGGAGCCAGCTCTGTGCTATCCAGCAGAGATGGTTTGGTCTGGAGACCATAGGTCAAAGATCTGTAGCCTGCAGCCTGCAGAATAGAGGGTGTGGCTCTTGGAGTATGGCACTTTCAACCCCTGCACTCTTTTTTTTTTTTTTTTTTTCATTTCACAGTTACTGCCCTGATGTTGCTTTTTCTACTGTTTGCCTTAAACATGCAACTGCGATTATAGCCTTCTTTTACAGTTCATAAAGCCCTTTGCACACTCTAACACATTCCATCTGTCCAAGCAGTTTAAGAGGTAATTATTGTGGGCCACATTTTACAGGTGAAAACATAGAGCTACAGAAGGGTGTTGACTTGGCCCCAAATCAATTGCTCACAAATGCACAGTCACAACTTCAACTTGAGAGAATTGTTCTTTTAAACACACTATGTTCTCTGACTATAGTCACCTTCAAAGTCACTTACCGCAGCAATCTCAATCTCATCTCAGTGGCAGTTCTGACTCTGGAAAGCACCACACACTCAGAGTTCCCAACGCTGGGCTCTTTGTGCATCTCTCTCCCAGGAGTGCATTTCAAGCAGTAGAGAAACTGAAGCTAAGAAAGAAATTTTGAAGGAGCAATTGCAGCTGCTCCACGTCTAGCTAGACTCTTGGTTTTGAGATTAGTCCTAAATTGTTTATCCAGGTTTTATCTTTTCACTTTTTGCAAAAGAAAAGATGAGAAACATATTATACAAACAGACTTCATGGGAAGAGTCCCACAAAGGAGATAGTCACAGGCTGCTGTCTAGATCTTTCTCATCCTTACCAAGAAGACGATTCAAGGAAACTGCCAGAGGGGTACAAGAGAACGAGTTGAGAAGCAACTGCTCAGCCTTACAGGCTGTTATGTCTTAAAAGAATATCAAGGGAAATTCGGACACACTTGCCCTGGTAACCTGCTAGGAAAAGGGCAGTTGAGTTGTTGAGCTAGCTCTTCGTGGTTTACCCATTTTCCCCAAGACTAAATAACTACTTCGACCAAGTTTTCCATGAGAACATTTCTCAGCACTGAGGAAACAAGGAATGACATCACAGAGAAAATATGAGAAAGATTAATTGAAGGTTGTATGAAGAAAAGCAACTGGGACGTTTTCAGCTTCACATGAGTCTGGCATTTAGAGACAGGCTGCTCTTTTGCAGAGATCACTCATCTTCAGCACAACGGAACATCTCAGAGACTGAATTCTGAGAAGGAAACTCACTATGCCATATCCTGATCTCACCTGGCAACTTGGTCAACAGCTCACTGTCTGGCAAGTAGCCAGAATAATAACTGCAGTGTAACCCGTAGAGAAGCCATGACTTGGAGGACCAGATCTGCAGTGAATAATCTAGCCCTTGCCATTGCAGTCCTAGGGAGCTATTTTCACCCTGACACATGCTAATCCTGAAATAGTGCTTTTCATTTAATGGTCTTGTGTAAAAGAAAGCAAACAGTCCACAGAGCCTTTGGGGTTGAGTTGAACTGGCTGAGTTGCCTTTTGAAGTCTACGAGACCCCTGTGCCAGATGGCTAGCGGGTTGTGCACAGGGCTTCTGCGGATAATACAGAGGAGGCACTGGAAAGAAACTTAGGCTTCCCTCAGAGCCACCCTGCTCAGTGGGCACAGCCAGGGTTACGCTTGTCCTGATGTGACAGCTAACACAGGCCATGTAGGCTGGGGAAATGAGCTCGGTGACACCTATTGGATCGACCGACTTCTGTGTCTTGGCTCTTGGTTTTCATTCTCTTCCTCACTTAGAAAGAGTGTGTCTCCTGGGAAATTGTAAGTCAGCCTCATAAATGAACACAACACAGAAGCATGAGCACACAAAGGGAGCAGACTGTAAGCACGTGAGCACTGGCCCAACTGTGGATCTTACTTGCTCTCCTTGTACTTCCTTATAAGGGTATGCCTGACCTCGGGAATGATGGTGCCGTTTAGTTCAGTTCAGTTTGAGACATGTTTATCGAGACCCGCTATCTTCTAAGATCTGAGCAGGGATCTGGCAGTAATAGCATGAGAACAGATGACAATAGTAATTCATATTTATTTAATACTTTCCTTTTGATAAACAAGGACAAGAGCATTAAATGTGCTGTCTCATTTAATCACTGACAAAGTCCTGTTAGATGCATGCTATTAATAACGGAAGACATGGAGGATTCACATCATTAAGCAGTTACCCACACTTATATGCTTAGTAGCAAAGGGGCACATTGATTGCAGTACTAATATTGTGTGTAGTGCTTGTGCAAGCTTGCCTAGCTGTGGCCACGTAGCCGTTGTTGCACCTTCTTGTATACACGGCATTGCTATATTTTCAGCCTGCTCGTGAAGTTAGGAGTCATTGCTTGTGCCTCCCCTACTATCAGTTTGTAAGAGTGGCATGTGTCACTACCTTCAAGGCTTTAATGATGGAAGTAGACTTTGTCCAAAAATTTGTCATATTCTATGTGCTGAATGCTAGCCGAAAACAGTGCCAGTGAATAGCTGAACACAATGCGGAAAGGACCTGAGGCCTTGAATAGTACACATCACAGAGTACAAGCCTCTATCACCCAAGAATATCCACTTTGGACTGCTCCATGAAGAAGAATTTTACCTTAATATACTACAGAATGTAGATATAAATACATCACAATTTATATCTTTAAGTCAAAATGAGCAATTAAATAAATGGTCTTAGATGTACACAGTTTTAACCCTTACTATTTTTGTTTTGTTTTGTTTTGTTTTGGTTTGGTTTGGTTTGGTTTGGTTTGGTTTGGTTTGGTTTGACTTGACTTGACTTGGCCTGGCGTGGCATGGCATGGTTTAGCAAGGGGTTTCCTGTTTTCTTACCTGTTTTTTTCCCCAGAATGCTTTTTCTCATCAAAGATTTTTAATAGTTTGAAGGGAACTTAAAGTCATTTTATGAGAGGAATATTTGTGGAAATAGGGGTGTTAAACTTTTCTTGGATTAAAAATGTGAATAAGGTAAAACTGCCATTTTCAAATAAAATTGTGCAACGTGGACTACATTATCTCTAACCTCTGTCTTCCTAATGAGGCAGAGGATGGAAGATTCAAAAAATCAAGTTTGCATTCATTATATAAAATATATTTTCTATTTTGTCCAAGTACAAGGCTTATAAATTCCCATCGTTGACGATTTTCAAGAGGGAGTAAGATTGGGTTGTCATGTGTTACAAACACCATTATGCAAACTTGGCTGGGAAGTAGAGACACGAACACCAGTGTTTCTGTGGACCACATGCATCAGAGACCCATGATTTTCAGAATATTTGCTTTGTGAGTCTTGGGATGATATTTCATCAGTTCATATTCCTAAATCTCTATAGTTCCTCTTGACACAACTTTCAATAAGAATGTGTTTTCTTGGAGAATAAATAATGTAGAATGAATTGTTACCTATGGCTGGGTGTAGTGGCACACGCCTGTAATCCCAGCACTTGAGAGGCTGAGGCAGGAGGATTGGTGTGAGTTCGAGACCAGCCTGGGCTACAAAACTGAGCTCAAGGCCAGCCTGAACTGCATAGTGAGACCCTGTCTCAAAAAGAAAAAAAAAATGTTACCTATGAGTCTGGGATGGATTTAGATTCAATATGGGCCCAGATATACTGTATATTTGCCTTGAAAGGGTTAGCCTTTCTTTGAACTTTAATAATCTCACATTTGAAAATACAGATGATAATACCTAGTAGATAGAGGTTTTATGAGGATTAAATTATTTCTATTTTGAACAATCAAAGTCATTCTTTTTTTTTCAGGAATTGACATATTTATTTATTTATTTGAAATACTGCACAATCACTTGCTGTTTCACTTATCAAATTTCCTTTGCATTCTTCATTAATCAAATGTATGATATGTAATGTCTTAATTTCCTTTTCTGTGACACAATAAAAATATTCAATTAAACATAATTCTACCAAGTTTGTTACATGGGCCCTCAAAGAAAGAATTTAACTTTGTTGGGCATTAGTATGCCATTTTTCTTACTTTTTTTTTTTTTTTTTTTTTTGGTACCAGGAATCAAACCCTGAACCTCATGCTTCCTGAGCAGGTACTGAGGTGCTAAGTTCCCTGGCCTAGTACTCCATTTTTCAAAAAAGACCATTAAAGAAGAGGGAACACATTTCCGTAAACATTGCATGAAAAATTAAAATCATTCTTTTTGATACTTTATTTATTTATTTATTTATTTATTTATTTATTTCTTACTTATGTTATGGTCAGCTCAGCCTGCCCTGGGAATGGAGCTGACATAGCATGTGGTGCTGGGGATCGAACCACGGTCCCTGCCATTATCAAAACTTCCTTAAGGTGCTTTAGACTGCTGATTTATCTTTCTGGCCCCAATTAAAATCACTGTTGACACAGTGTAATTGTGTCATAGGTAGGAGTTATTATTACCCAATGAGGGGAAATATGTGAGATGATTCCTTGCTCCATAACCAGCACTTCCCAGTCTATTATC
>PVJA010055787.1:0-11038 GCA_004027025.1 Myocastor coypus | reverse complement strand
TTTGCAGGACTGGGATTCAAACTCATGACCTTGTACTTGCCAGGCAGGCACTTGTGCCATGGAGCTATCTCCCCAGCCCCACAGTGTAATTTTATTTTATTTTATTTTATTTTTGTCTTTTTGAGACAGGGTCTCGCTATGCAGTTGAGGCTGGCCTTGAGCTCACTTTTGTAGCCCAGGCTGGTCTCGAACTCACACCAATTCTCCTGCCTCAGCCTCCCAAGTGCTGGGATTACAGGCGTGCGCCACCATGCCCGGCTTCACAGTGTAATTTTAAAAAGTTCAAGTTAGTCCTTGTGAGCAAGTTTGTCACTAGCTGATTTTTTATTTTATTTTATTTATTTTTATTCTTGTTTCAGAACCTTTGTTTGTTTATTCACTCATTTTTATTTTTATTTATTTATTTATTTATTTTTTGTCTTTTTGAGACAGGGTCTCGCTATGCAGTTGAGGCTAGTCCTGAGCTCACTTTTGTAGCCCAGGCTGGTCTCGAACTCGCACCAATCCTCCTGCCTCAGCCTCCCGAGTGCTAGGATTACAGGCGTGCGCCACCACGCCCGGCTATTCACTCATTTTAAAAAAATTTTTATTTATTTTATTTTCTCTTGTTTCAGAACCTTTGTTTGTTTATTCACTCATTTTTGTGGCCAGCTCATCCCGCCCCGAGGGCAGGGCTGGCTGGCACTGCATGTGGTGCCGGGGATCGAACCGAGGTCCCTGAAGCCGCCCTAGCTTTCCCATGCAGGCCCTTTAGACCACTGAGCCATCCTGCCAGGCCCTATTCACTCATTTTTATGGCCAGTTCAGCCCTCCCTGAGGGCAGGGCTGGCGCATCATGTGGTGCCAGGGATCGAATCGCGGTCCCTGAAGCCGCCCAAGATTTCCCAAGCAGGCGCATCAGACCACTGAGCCATCCTGCCAGGCCCCCAGTAGCTGCTTTTAAATCGATTTTAAATCATGGTCAATATAAAATTGAATTCCTTGACCAACAGTTGTTTCACATGCTCTCAGTGGATACGTGTAGGTATCACATAGAGTTGAGGGCATCTTATACATAGATATGTCAGCATTCGCTGTGTAGCAAGGTGTTCTGCTCTTTGAGGTGGGTTGAAAAGGGATATATTCTTTCATGTGTGGATGTTTCAAATCCTTTACTCCTGTATTCTAGATCCCAGGTGGCAGGGAATCTACAGGGCTTCTGTCCTGTGCTTACCTTTGTGGTCCCAGTACATACAGCCAGTATGGGTATCTTGGCAGATCCCAAATTGCAGCTGCCTCTGAGCCCTAGCACAATCTTGTCCTGCCCTGCCTTCATCCTGGGCTCTCCTCCGAGCCACAGCAGCCTTCTGCTTACCTTTCATAGAGAACAAGAGTCGAAGATGCACAGCTGATGACTCTGCCACTTCTGACTACGGTGCCCCACCCAAACGCCTCAAGACCAATTCCTATAACAATGGCAAAGACCGAGGAGACGAAGATCAGAGCCGAGGTGATGGTTGTGGAGAAAGGAGTCTAGTGTAGCAGATTGTACACTTCGCTGTAGTGGGATGGATGTCTTCAGGGAGACTTGGGTGCAGCCATTGAGCAGAGGCACCTTCCTTCATCTCTTGTCTTCTCTCACCTTCCTTAACAGAACAAATGGCTTCGGATGTGCTCAGCAACAAGAGCAATCTGGAAGGTATGCCTTCTCCTCCCAGCTGTGCCTTTGCATCCACACCCTCTTCCCTGCCTTTCTATGATGAGGTTTGTCAGAAGCTCTGGGCCATAGCTCAGGTCACCACCTGTTTCTGCTCCCTATGGATCACTTGTTGAGTTGTGTAGATAGGGTAACAATGGAAGCTAGGTCACTGCAGCTGAAGAGAACCAAGATAGAAAACTTAGATCAGTGTGTCCTGATGCATCCTGAACAAAATGTGGCACTACAGAAACAGTGCTAAGCGGATAGACCTTGGTGTTGTCATACTTGCAAGCTAACTCTACTAAATCCAGCTGGGAGCTTGCACTGGACAAAATCTGCCTGGAACAAACCCAATGGAGTTATTGGGAGAACAGTGGAGTTTCTCAGTGCCCATATCTTCTGGTAGGACTCTTTCTTTCCTGAGTGATGGCTTAGTGTGAATTAAGAAAACAGTGTCGGTTGCCGGGCGTGGTGGGATGCGCCTGTAATCCCAGCACTTGGGAGGCTGAGGCAGGAGGATCAGTGCGAGTTCAAGACCAGCCTGAGCTACAAAAGTGAGCTCAAGGCCAGCCTCAACTGCACAGTGAGACCCTGTCTCAAAAAAAAAAAAAAAAAAAAAAAAAAAAAAAAAAAAAAGTGTCGGGGGTGTGTTGGTGCACGCCTGTAATCCCAGCACTTTGGAGGCAGAGGCAGGAGGATAGGTGTAAGTTCAAGACTAGCCTGGGCTACAAAAGTGAGCTCAAGGCCAACCTGAACTGCATAGCAAGACCCTGTGTCAAAAAGACCAAAACAAACAAACTTAAAAAATAAAACATCTGACCCAGACGCTCCCGGGAAAGCTTAAATTTGGAGCAGTGTGTGATAGTATTTGAGTTAGGCCGATATGATCTTTTGCATCCCCAAGAAACATTTGTGCTTGTGTTCCACATTTATCTTTTTCAAAACATTTGATACAGGCTCTCACTACACAGTTCAGACTCATAGTAATCCTCCCATTTCAACCTCCCCAGGTCTGCGGCCACAGCCATGTGCCATTATGCATGGCTTTGGGAGCCTAGCATGGCATGTCCGGGATTCTGAGGCTGGCATAGGATTTAGGTCCTTAAGATGTATTCTTTGTACAGTATCCTGGCTCAGGTCTTGCTCAAGGAGAGGCGGGATGGAATCCTTAACTTATCTTGTATCACCTTCTGTTCCTTTATGTGAACTTGACTTCCAGTCTCTGAAATGGGATAAAACTTTGAAACAAAAGGCAAGAGCATAAACATGTAGCATAGCAAGTAGCTTCAAGAGTCCTTGGCACATTGCTGGAGTAGTCTAAGAACTCTGTCCTAAGGTTTTATTTTTTTTATTTTTTTATTTATTTTTTTTTTGGTGGGACTGAGGTTCAAACTCATGACCTTGCACTTGCCAGGCAGGCACTTGTGCCACGGAGCTATCTCCCCAGCCCCTGTCCTAAGGATTTAGCAGCTAGTGCTAGGGCCATAATTGCCATAATCTCTGACTTTGTCTTTCTTACAGACAGCTGCTTGTCCTGTGGTAAGAAGAACCCTGTGACTTTCCACCCACTCTTTGAGGGTGGCCTCTGCCAGACATGCAGAGTAAGTCCTCTTAACCTACCCTGGGTTTTCGGCACACACCCCCACTTCCTCTACAGTTCCCTCCAAAAGCTTCCCATAGTACCATCACAGCAGGTTATGGCTGACTGGTTCCATGGCTATGTCGTAGAATCACAGCCCGTGGACAAGCTGGAAGCTGGGCCTTGCTC
This sequence comes from Myocastor coypus, assembly GCA_004027025.1. Taxonomy (NCBI): domain Eukaryota; kingdom Metazoa; phylum Chordata; class Mammalia; order Rodentia; family Myocastoridae; genus Myocastor; species Myocastor coypus. The sequence continues at coordinate 7,592 of PVJA010055787.1, read as the reverse complement.
GCTTTGGTCTTTGGTTTCACAGGCTTTGTTTCTCTGCTTACCAGGATCGCTTCCTGGAGCTGTTCTACATGTATGATGATGATGGCTACCAGTCCTATTGCACTGTGTGCTGTGAGGGCCGTGAGCTGCTTCTCTGCAGTAATACAAGCTGTTGCCGGTGAGCACTGTACCTTTTGAAGCCCCAAGGCAGCTGTCTTGTTACTGCAACCCCAGGCACAGGACTGGGAGTATTTGAACTGGGAGGTGGGCTTATGTCACTGTGTAGGACAGCTGGTGACCGTGAGTCAGGATGTGGACTATATGTAGAAGGTTAGTGCAGTGGGTGAGGGGTATCCTGAGGTGTGCAGGAATGATCCTGCTTAGAGCATATCTGACATGTGTTGAGGAAGTATTTGTTTGCCAAGAGCCTATAGATTTAGAAGAATAGGATGCTCAAGGAAGAGGTTCAGCACACCTCATCCTCCCAGGCAATGGTGAGGAGCAGGTGATGACAGGTATATGGTGCAAGGCATTGTGTTTCAATTTCTTTGGGGAGGCTGAAAAGTTCCCTGTTGAGATGTCCTTTTTCTTGGTGTAGATGCTTCTGTGTGGAGTGTCTGGAGGTGCTGGTGGGCACCGGCACAGCCATGGAGGCCAAGCTGCAGGAGCCCTGGAGCTGCTACATGTGCCTTCCCCAGCGCTGCCACAGTGTCTTGCGACGAAGGAAGGATTGGAATGTGCGCCTGCAGACCTTCTTCACCAGCGATTCGGGCCTTGATTATGTAAGCCACGGGCTGGGGCTCCACTGGTCTCAGGGCAACCCGTGTGGAAATCTGTGGAGTGCTCAATTAGAATTAATGCAAATGAAGATGCATGAGTCAAAGGAGCCTCTGAGCCAACGGGCCCTACATACTGACTCATGCCTCTGTGTACAGTTCTGACTGCTCAGTGAGTAGATTACATGGGACTGGTTAAGAGGACCTTGTAGAACTAAACCTTTTTTTTTTGGTCTCTTGAGACAGGGTCTCACTATGCAGTTCAGGCTGGCCTTGAGCTCGCTTTTGTAGCCCAGGATGGTCTCGAACTCACACTGATCCTCCTGTGTCACCTCCCAAGTGCTGGGATTACAGGTGTGTGCCACCATGCCAGGCTTTACGCTTTTTTCATTAGTTTGGATAGGAGAGCAAAGATTCTGGTAGCTCACTCAGTTTTTTGTGCTCCTTACTGAACATTTTTGTGGGAGTGAATCTACCATTCTTAGAGGGAGTCTGCAGGTCATTTCTTGTTAAAGGTTGTGTACTTGGGTGTGTGCACGCATGCCTTGCTGAGTTCTCTTATTGCTCTTCAAACTTTTGATCCTCCTGCGCCAGTGTCCTGAGCAGCATGGATTATAGGTGTGCTCTGCTGCACCTGTGGGCTTGTCTTTTTCCTTTTGGTGCTTGTACCAGTGCAGCTGTGTTGAGGTGCTAGGATAGAGAGACCTTTGTATGACAAGTGTAGGTAACATGTTCTGGAAATTGCCATCAAAGCTTCTGTGACAGTCACATCAGGGTTTGAAGTCTTGCCCATAGAGATAGCCTGCCTCTCTTGGGTGTTGAGACTTTACCCTGCTCTTTCACTTCCCTCAACCTTCTTTATTTGGCAGGAAGCCCCGAAGTTATATCCAGCAATTCCTGCATCCCGAAGGAGGCCCATTCGCGTCTTGTCACTGTTTGATGGAATTGCGACAGGTGAATGGTCTGATCAGTCTGAGCCTCAAATGCTGGGCAGTCTGGATGTTACCTGTGTGCACCTGCTTGTTTCCTTTCTGCTGTCTCACCATCTGACACTCTAGTTTCTCTGTTTTCTCTTATGCCAGGCCGGGGTTTGAACTCATGACCTTGTGCTTGCCAGGCAGGCACTTGTGCCACGGAGCTATCTCCCAGCCACTCTTTGTTTTCTTTTTAGTTTTTTTTTTTTTTGGCTTTTTGAGACAGGGTCTCACTGTGCAGTTCAGGCTGGCTTTGAGCTCACTTTTGTAGCCCAGGCTGGTCTCGAACTCGCAGCGATCCTCCTGCCTCAGCCTCCCAAGTGCTGGGATTACAGGCGTGAGCCACCACGCCCGGCTCTTTTTAATTTTTTGAAACTGTCTTTTTCTACTTAGTACAAGCTGCACTTGAACTCATTTATGTAGCCCAGGCCAAATTTGATCCTCCCGAGTTTTCTGGTTTTGCAGGTGTGTGCCATGACAGACACTAGGCTGTTGGTTCCATTTAAAGCATACACATCTCAACTCTTGTGTTCTTTTTTGTCTTAATTTCATTTTACTTGTTGCAAGAACAAATACCTGACAACCAAAATGAAGGAAAGAGAGGTTTATTTAGCTCACAGTTACTGGAGACTTCAGTCCATACTTGGCTAAATCCTAGGCAGAGAGACACATGGCAGAGAACAGCAGTTCATAGCGGCGGAGCAGCGACAGTGGAGACAGAGGCAGTGGACCAACCTAACAGGGTAGCCGAGCAACAGCCTGAGCCTGTCTTGTCTCTCTCTGTCTCTCTTTATGTTACATTCAGGCTCTCTGCCTCAGCTGATCTGCCTTATACTACAACTGTAATTAAAAGTACTTAGACCCATAATCCCATCAGTACTAAAACATATAATCCCGGGGATCATAAGTCAAGTTGTAAACTTTATTTTTTATTTATTTATTTATTTTTTTTTTTGGATTTTTGAGACAGGGTCTCACTGTGTAGTTCAGGCTGGCTTTGAGCTCACTTTTGTAGCCCAGGCCGGTCTCGAACTCACAACGATCCTCCTGCCTCAGCCTCCCAAGTGCTGGGATTACAGGCGTGAGCCACCACGCCCAGCTAAGTTGTAAACTTTAGAAATCCTTGTCACATAATTGCATGAGGCTTTGGGGTTAAACAACTATACATAAACCATGACATGTTTATTTTATTCATGTATCTGAAAAGAGAATTTTTCGTGTATGTCCAGTTAGCAACAACTACCCCACACGTAGCTTGGGCCTGTTCCTTTCTCAGGGTTTCCCCCCAGGTGTCACAGTTGTACACCTCCAGTCATGTCCCTTGTGGAGCACTGCATGTATCAGTGCACTGACTCTTCTTCACCTCCTCACTTGTGTCTGCCTGCCTCTCTAGGGTATTTAGTACTCAAAGAACTGGGCATTAAAGTGGAGAAGTATGTTGCTTCAGAAATATGTGAAGAGTCGATTGCTGTTGGAACAGTGAAGCATGAGGGGAATATTAAATATGTGAATGATGTCAGAAACATCACAAGGAAAAATGTAAGGTTCACCTCTTCTGTTGTTTTTTTTTTTGTGAGACAGGGTCTTACTATATAGTTTAGGTGGATCTTGAACTCACGTATTGAGCCAAAATCCTTCTGCCTCACCCTCCCAAGTGCTTGGATCATAGGCATGTGCCACTACTCCCAGCTTCTATTCATATCTTATTCCACTGCCTTCTCCATGTCCTCCAGCCCCTTGCTTTTACCACATGCTGTCTTGTCCTTAGGAGCTAAGTTGTGGGTAGAAGAGAACCTGGTACTTTAAGTTGTAGGTATACTAGTAGAAATAGTTAACTTAGTGATTGAAATCTTGGAATCCAAAGCACTGAGCTTCCAGATTGATTGATTGATTTGATTCTGGTGGTACTGGGGATGGAGGCCAGGATCTCATGTGCTAGGCTGTGTCTATCATTATGATATCTCCCAGCCATGAGCTTTCTTGCGTTATATGTGGAACTGCTCTTGGCAGATTACTTCAGAGTCCTGGCTTGCATTTCTTCACATTGTTGCTTTGAACCTGTTTTTTCCACTAGATTGAAGAGTGGGGCCCATTTGACTTGGTTATTGGTGGAAGCCCTTGCAATGATCTCTCCAATGTGAATCCAGCCAGGAAAGGCCTGTATGGTGAGCACCCCTCATTTCTGGAGACCCTCAGGGCCAGCCCTTGTGATACTTTATCTGAGTATAGCTTCCTAAGGTAATCTATTCCTGTCCAACCTTACTAGGAACTTATGCTGCTTAGGCACAGTCCTTGCACCATTGTATATCCCTGGCCCAGAGTGCACTGTTGTGATGTAGTGTACTGTTGCTGCCTGTTTTTGCTGCCATCATTCCTCAATGCCCCACCTATATGTCTCAGGGAATATGAACAAAGCCCTACTCTTTGTTCTTTTTTCTTGAGCAGAGGGCACTGGCCGACTCTTCTTTGAGTTTTACCACCTGCTGAATTACTCACGCCCCAAGGAGGGGGAAGACCGGCCATTCTTTTGGATGTTTGAGAATGTGGTAGCCATGAAGGTTGGAGACAAGAGGGACATTTCACGCTTCCTTGAGGTGAGAGAATAAACCCATGGGCTTGTTAAGTCACAGACAACTTGGAGGATAAGATCTTGTTGCCCAGAGGAGGTGGTGTAGGCTTAGATGTGGGAGTGCTGGATTGTATGTGTTCTTCAGTGTATTAGAAATAGTTATTGCTGGGGCCCGGTGGGATGGCTCAGTGGTCTGAAGCGCCTGCTTGGGAAAGCTTGGGAGGTTTCAGGTACCGTGGTTCGAACCTTTGTTTGTTTATTCACTCATTTTTGTGGCCGGCTCAGCCCGCTCCAAGGGCAGGGCTAGCGCAGCATGTGGTGCCAGGGATTGAACTGCGGTCCCTGAAGCCGCCCAAGCTTTCCCAAGTAGGGGCTTTAGACCACTGAGCCATCCTGCCAGGCCCCGAGGGACCGTGGTTTGATCCCTGGCACCACATGCTGCGCCAGCCCTGCCCTTGGGGCGGGCTGAGCCAGCCATAAAAATGAGTGAGTAAAAAAACAGGTTCTGAAACAAGAAAAAAATAAATAAATAAAATAAATTTAAAAAATTATTTCTAAGGGCCTGGCTAATTAGCTCAGGGGATTAAAGCACCTGTAAGTAAGCACAGGAGCTGGGGATTTGATCCCTGGGCCTGCTGTGCCAGCCATGTTCCCAGGGCATGCTGAGATCGCAGTTGAAACTGGGCATGATAGCACACACTTGTAAACCCAGCTTTTGGGAGACTGTAAACAGGTGGGATCACTACAAATCTGATCTAGTAGTGAGACCCTAAACACCCTCTAGACCTTTCCCTAAAACGTCTGGGCGTTGTGGCGTACACCTGTAATCCCAGCACTTGGGAGGCTGAGGCAAGTGGATTAGTGCGATTTTGAGACCAGCCTGAGCTACAAAAGTGAGCTCAAGGCCAGCCTGAACTGTGTAGTGAGACCTTGCCTCAAAAAGAAAGGAAAAAAAAAAAAAAGTTATTGCTAATGTTACTCAGCTTTAGTCTAGAGAGTTTCTTGTAATCCTTATTCTTAATGGCCATTTTAGGTTTGAAGAAGTCAATACATTGCTTAATATTTATCAACTGCTATAGTATACTTTTTTTTTTCATAGTATACTTTTTGATCACTGAATTGAGTTTTTCCAGGAAATATGAAAGCTCAGGTTTGAGGTGATAGAAATACTGCTTTTCTATCTTGGTCACATGTTCTGTAATGAGGGAAAAAAACCCTAGGGAATTCTTTGAATCTGATCAGAACTCTACTTCCTATGTGGGAGATGAGTCTGTTTTCTAGCCAGACTGTGGATGGGAATTGGTGTGTTTTCTTTTCACTGGGTGGGTGTGATGCATGCCTTTTCTATAGCCACTCAGATAGGAGAAGCATTGGTCTGAAGGCCTGAATTTTTTTTTTCCCCTGGAATCAGGATTTGAACACATGACATTGCACTTGCCAGGACCTATCTCCCTGGCCCCAAAGGCCTAAATTTTGATAAGGGTCCCTAGCAGCTGCCTTCCTGTTTCCTTGCAGTGTAATCCAGTGATGATCGATGCCATCAAGGTCTCTGCTGCTCACAGGGCCCGATACTTCTGGGGAAACCTACCTGGGATGAACAGGTAACACAAAACGAAGCGGGACAGCTCACAGCCATGGGTTCCATCCAGTGCTACCAGCTTTGCATTGCAACTTTCTAGGAATTGAAGGTTGCACTGACAAACAGTGCTAGCCTGATCTCTCTTTTTTTTTTTGGTGGGACTAGGGTTCGAACTCACAACCTTGAACTTGGCAGGCAGGCACTCTTGCCACAGAGCTATCTCCCCAGCCACTTTGATCTCTGTTATGATGTGGAGAAATACCTGGAAATCCTTCAGGATCCCTTAGAATTACTATTGGCTCAGGCTAGATGCAGATAGTACTTATCATAGGCCCTATGTTCTTGGGCCAAATGAATGTTTCATGAGGATGTTAGTAGTCACCTCTGCACTCGTATTATTTGTTATTCCTGCTGCTATGACAAAGCCTATTAGGTTTTGGGAATAGATATTTGAAGGTTCATTTCTCCTGTCCCAGGTGTGTGATGCACATCAGGTTGGAGAGGGCAGAACAGAATCCAGAGCATTATTGACCCAAAGATGGTCTCCCTTAGTTTTTTTTTTGTCTTTTTGAGACAGGGTCTCACTATGCAGTTGAGGCTGACCTTGAGCTCACTTTTGTAGCCCAGGCTGGTCTCAAACTCATACCAATCCTCCTGCATCAGCCTCCCAAGTGCTGGGATTACAGGCGTGTGAGGCACCACGCCCGACTCCCCTTAGTTTTTTTAAAATGAATTTTCTACCTTATTTTCCTGTCCCAAAGGTACTTTGGTGTTCTTTCGTTTAATGGGTCTCCATGATCATTTTTGGTGTTTAGTAAAATATGGACAGAGTAAGCAGGTATTGAGGTAGTTTGGGGGACTTCTGTGAGGTAGCAATGACTTTAATTTGTGGATCACCTAATGAGAGTATTATGCCTTGCCCATAAATGACATGGGCATATTCACAGCCAACACTTGATTCTTTTTTTTTTCCTTTTGCATTTTTTTACGGAAGGGTCTACAGGGTGTTCAGGGTCTCAACGACTAGACTCCTAGTGATCTGCCTATTTACAGCTTTCCAAGAACTGGGGTTACAGGCATGCCACCACACTTAGTCTCAATTACTGTCTTAGCTAGCCCCAGGGGTGGGGTCAGCATAGCAGGCCCAGGGATTAAACCCCGGCCCCTGCATGCTTTTATCTGGTGAGCTGTTTGTCCAGCCCTTAGAGCTAACATTTGAGCTCTCTCAGGAACTGTTGTACTGCTGCCATTTCTGTGGTAAACACTCTGTAGTCAGTGATTCTTGTGGCTATGACTTGTTAATGGCAGAAAGAGAGGAAGACAGTAATAGATTTCAGTGGTGTGGGTGGGCATTGCAGTGGGCACTGATTATATGGCCTTGTGTTGAGGGTATCCCCTGTCAGCATGCCTATAAAGAAGAAATAGGGGGGCTGGGGAGATAGCTCCGAGGCACAAGTGCCTGCTGGGCAAGTGCAAGGTCATTAGTTCGAACCCTGGTCCCACAAAAAAAAAAAAAAAAAAAGAAGAAGAAGAAATAGGCAAATTGGGGCCCCGCGGGATGGCTCAGTGGTCTAAAGCGCCTGCTTGGGAAAGCTTGGGTGGCTCCAGGGACCGTGGTTCCATCCCCGGCACCACATGCTTTGTCAGCCCTGCCCTCGGGGTGGGCTGAAACAATAAAAAAATAATAATAAAATTAAAAAAAAAAAAAAAAAGAA
>PVJA010055786.1:0-11040 GCA_004027025.1 Myocastor coypus | reverse complement strand
TTTTTTTTTCCTGCTGGGTGGTTAAGGGCAAGTTGAAGCAAGACCTGTATAACAAAACATTCATTTTTTTTGTGACCATTTTGACTTCATGAGAAAGGCAAAAGTTATATAACACCAGGCCTGGTGAATATGGTAAAAAAGGGACCTACTGTTTTCATGTGACAAAAATTAACATGAATGGTTAATCAATGCTAAGTAATAAAAATACAGTGAATGTTTAAAAAATTATGGTAATCCCCCTAAAAGTACTCAAAATACTCCCTATTCCATAATTCTTAGAAATGTCTTTTCCTGTAATAAGTTGTTTTCATTATTTAAGCATTTACTGTATTTTCAGACCATCCCTTATATAAACATCATGTCCTCTCCATCCAAGGAAGGAAGAGGGCTAGAGTACAAAATTACTAAGGTCCTCAGAGCTGGTGACCAAAACACCCCCAACAGACCTTGTTTACAAGCAGCTTCCACCAGAGAAGCCTTGTTCTGGAGAAACTGTCAGGGGATGTGGTCCACAAATCCAAAAGAGCATTAGTTTCCCTCCCCTGTTGATTTTTGTTTGTTTGTTTGTTTTGTTTTTGTCTTTTTGAGACAGGTCTTGCTATGCAGTTCAGGCTGGCCTTGAGCTCACCTTTGTAGCCCAGGCTGGTCTCGAACTCGCACCAATCCTCCTGCCTCAGCCTCCCGAGTGCTGGGATTACAGGCGTGAGCCACCACGCCTGGCTATCCCCTGTAGAATTCTGAGCTGCAAATCCACATAGATAGCTAGAGGGATAGAGGGTTTTGTAAATAATGATGCCAGATTAGCGGGAATGGTGGCCTAAAAAGGCACTTTGGTGAAAAGCAATCTCCAGGGAAAATAACATACTTGGGGCAAACACCAGTTCAAAAGGCAGATTAGCAGCAAGAGAGCATCTGCATCTGTACTGTTTATTGCTTATATATGCTGTTATCACCTATTTACATTCTTCTCTGCTGTGATAACCAGACATGTTATTTGCTACAGTTAGGTCAAGGTTACATAAACATATCCCAGTCTGTGCCTGTGCTAGACAGCAGAGCCATGTCCTCAAAGTTGGCCAGAGGCATCTTTCCGTGCCCCAAGCTTTGAAGCCTGGAGCAGTCTATCTGGAGTGGTAGTCTCATCTCACCCACTGAAAGGCCGGAGGAAGGTTGTCTCTTGTGAGCAGCCCAACAGTGGACATATCCTGGGGCTGTCACTGGGTAATTCAACAGCCTAGGCCCATGGCATGTATTACTTCTAGCAGCATCAACAGTCAGTTTACTTGGTAAGTGGTAATTTTTAGCAGCCAAACATTGTAAAGCCTAATCAGAGCATCTGTTAAGTCATTTGTTGGTGAGAGAAGAGGCCTCTGCCCTGAAAGTCTGGTCAGTTGTTTGTCCAGTGCTCCCATAAGTCTTGACATTAGTCAGCATCCCATAAGCATTGATGTCTTGTCAGTCCTGGCCACCCATGTCAGTAATCAGAGAATCAGCCCCTCAATATGGCTCAGATCACCATGTAGACATGTAAGAGACCTTCTGGGTGTATTGCAAGTAGTCACGCTGCCTACAACTCTGTCCATTGGCTCAACCTGTCTGTTTTTGTTTAAACCAGAGGATTTTTGTACTAGACTGAACAACAACTTCAGTCCATTGTGGGGCTGTGTCACAGCTATACCTACTAGTATACCAGGCATCAGGTGACAGTCCCTCTTTTTCTTCTGCATAGGGAATAGGTGTCATCACCTCTAGTCTGTTATCTTGTAGTTCTTTGTGTTGTGCATGTCACAGGTCCTCAAAACTGTAGCCAACTTAGCTGCCAGCAGGCAAATCAAAAAAAGGTGGCCTGCTGTAGAAACTGTGTCCCCTACCCAACCCTCCAGAGGGTAGTCTGTATTTTTACTATTGTTATTGCAGGCATGGGACAGGCAGGTGAAGGAGCATACACTGTTGGCAACTGTTTTTCAATCAGGGTTCAGCTTTTGGCTTTCGGCTTTCTTTTATAACTGTGACCTAAATACAATAGGGTGCTTTGTGCTTTCTATTGTTTTTGTCACAGGTGCCGGCCAAACCCATCATTTTTTACACTTCCAGATAGGGTAAATGGTCGGAAAGGGGTCAACTACCCAGGGGTCTTGTATCTATGTGACTGTCGAGTCCTGGAAAGTAGCTTTGGCTCTGGTAACTACTTTTGTCTTAAGCCGACCAGATAACATCCAAGAATCTGACACACAAAACAGTTTCTTGGACCTTGTCACCGGTGGTCTATCCCCACCTCTCTGGCCAACAAAGTCTCCTTTACACTACGTGCAGCAGCTGTTAAAGCTGCATGGCAATCAGAGGTAACATATCAATATAACGAAATATAACAAAATGGTAACACAGCATAAGGGCCAAGTCCTTCTCAAAGAGTACCTGATCTGACAGCTGTTTTTTTGTTTTGTTTTGTTTTGTTTTGTTTTGTTTGTTTGTTTTCAGCTGTGTTTGTAATAATGTCTCCTTTTCTACAGCCCTGCCCTTGGCCTAAGGTTGGCCTCCAATATTGACCAGGACACTTGAGCTAGCTCCTATACCTTGCGGCTGTGTGTCCGGTCACTAGTTACCTTGTCTGTGACCTCAGACTATGGTTTTATCCCGTGAATTTGCAAGCAGAATTTTTTTCTGCGTGGTGTCGAGAACCAGTTTACTGGCTTTGTGCCTCCAGCTTTCTTAGGCGAGCCCTCGGGATCCTGAGGCTGTGAGGATCATCCTTTGGCTTCCATCTCTTCTCGTCTTTGGTTCGGGAAACTTCTTAGGGCTGGTTTGCTCTCACAGCAACCCCTCGCGTGAGCCGCAGTGACTGGCAGCACAAGCCGCGGTCCTAGCAGGCCTCCTATCTCCGCGCCTGCGCATTGTATTTTTACGTCACCCAGTTGCGCCCGCGCGCGGGCCGCGTCGCGGATTGGCTGGCTGAGGCGAAGGCTCCGGCCGGTCGCCCACGGGGATCTGTCATTTCCGGGTTGGGCTCCCAGCTGCCGCTGTGCACCTCTTGAATCGCGTTTGTCCCGCCCGCACGGAACTCCAAATGGCTGGCGGCCCAGCCTTTGGAATCGAGTTCCTTAGTTGTCAGAAGCTACCCACACGGCCCTGTCAGCCCGCATTGCCTAGCTTGGGCGGCCTCGCCTGGGCTGCTTCTCGACAGAGCTCTTTTACCTCCACGTCTTGGTGCATGGCTATACCATAAAGGGACTCGCTCCAGACTTTCGCTTGCTTTCAGGAGAACGCAGTACTTTTTGTGTCTCGCAACATGGTCTCCGTAGCAACCAGCCATTGTTTTAAATCTTCTGTCAGTTGCATGGTCTTCTTAATCTACCTGTGTGAGCCAGGCCTTGTATTGTTGCTTTCCTCTGGAGGCTTTTGTTGTCACATTAGGCCCAGTGCCAGTCAGCACCTTCCAGCCCCCAGGCCTATTTCCTGTAGTTTTTTCCCATCCGACCATCAAGACCGTCCCGTGATAATATCTGGTCCGCACTACATTTACAAACTCCCAGTGCTTCTGGCTCCAAACCTCTGGGGAAGGGTGCACCAGTACAGATGCAGGCCCTGCTAGTTCACGCTGCCAAAAAGAAGCATCCTTTATGTCCCCTAAAAGTTGAAGACAAGCAGTTTGTCTGGAGCAGTGGCACACATAGATCCTTTCTAATTTTATATATTTTAAATGTTATATGATATCTTGGTATTTGTATACAATTGAAGTGATTACCATAATCATACCAGTTACCATCATATCTAGCTATTTTTATAGTAGGAGCCCTTTAAATCTACTTTTGGTAAATTCCCTCAGTATCCAACATGGTGTCATGAACCATACTCCTTATACGGTACACCCTGTTTCTAACTTAGTCATCCTAGCTAATCACAGCTTTGTATCCTTAGTCCTATATCCCCCCATTGTTTCCCTGGTGCCCACGATTCCACTGTCTATATTTTAACTGGTTTTTAATTTCTACAAGTGAGAGGGGTTGCCTTACATTTTTTGCTGTATCTGGCTTCCTTCTGTTAATGTCCTATACAGGTTGCTCCATGTTGTAACAATTAGGATTCCCTTTTTTTTAGTCTGAATAATTCCATTTTGTATGGGACTAGATCATATTTTGCATCCAGTCATCTGTCCATGGATGCCTAAGCTTGTTTCATATCTTGGCTGTCCCAACTAGTGAAACTTTAGAAGTTCTTTCAAAAATGATTGCACTGCCCAATCTGGAAGTAATGGTTCTAAATCAAAGAAAGAGAAGCCTAAGGAAAATAAGGAACAACTGAATGGTCTTTCCTTGAGACTTCAGGATCTGAAGAAGAGGTAAGATTGAATTTTGTCCCTGTCCATCCCATGGTTTCCCAAGTTCTAGCCCCTATAGTATCTTTTTTTCATATAATTCTTACTTTCCAGATTGAAAACTGAAAACTCAGTAACAGATAATGTGCTTGTGTTCCTAACAAGTCACCACATCCCCTCAATTCCCTCTGTTTGAAACTTGGAGTTTTCTTTTTTCACTTTATTAATACATGTTTTCAGTACATATGGGTTACAATTACTGTGAGGAGTTAGTACATGAACATAATACATTCCAAATCTTTTTTCTCTTTTTTATTCTATTCCCTACCTCTTCTTTCCTTCCTCGATTCCTCCAACTCTTGGCCCCCTTCCCATTTGCAAAAGTACTATTTTCCTCATTTTTCTCCTTCTAAGAGCAAAATCTTGGAAGTGACTTATACATCCATCAACAGGTCAATGGATAAGGAAAATGTGATATTTATACATAATGGAATATTACTATGCCATGAAGAAAGGTGAACTTGAGGCTATGTAGGAAAATGGGCTAACTTAAAACTATTCAGCTAAATAACTCAGACATACAAGTTTTGATATCACCACATGGTTTCTTGTACATGAGAAAAAAGCACAGAAAAATAAAAGGTACATAAACAGGGAGTTCTTTTTTCAAATGGAAGGGATAACAATAGGTAATGGGAGAGAGAAGGGAGAAGACAAAGGGGGATGTATAAAAGGAGACTTGAGTTCTCAAGGTGTGGAGCAGGCAACACTCAAGTAAGGCTGATCCCTCTTGCTCATGGAAAAGAACCTTGGTTAGACTCAGCCATGGTATCATGCTGGTCCAGTAGATTAGCCTCTTGGGGGTAGCTCTAGGTCTCAGTGCTTTAACCAGGGTCCCAGGTGGTGCTAATTTGCTCCCAGGACTGGGAATCGTATCTGTGGAGGGCATGATAATTACCATTCTAATCAGCATGGAGAGAAAGTATTCAGGGGGCTTGTAGGAAAGCACACATTCTTTATTTCAAAAACAGGGAAATTGAGTTGGGGGTTGTGACACAAAAAACTGTAACTCCAGCGACTGACTCAGAAGGCTAATTCAGGAAGGTCATAAGTTCAAGCCTAGCCTGTGCAATTTAGTGAGACTCTGTGTCAAAGTATAGTATGTTAAAAGGGCCAGGGCTGCCGAGGGTGGTGGCGCATGCCTGTAATCCCAGCACTTGGGAGGCTGAGGCAGGAGGATCAGTGCGAGTTCGAGACCAACCTGGGCTACAAAAGTGAGTTCAAGGCCAGCCTGAACTGCATAGGGAGACTCTGTCTCAAAAAGACCAAGAAAGGGGGGTCAGGGCTGCAGCCCATCACTCCCTGGGTTCAATCCTTAACACCACAAAACAAGCATCAGTTGGGTTTCCCACTACTTAAAGCTGGGAACATCATCCTAAGTGATGTAGCCACATAGAAAGCAGTTGTGCTGTAAGTGAACCAGGGTCAATTCTGGGACAGAGAGTAGAAGCTAACTACGAAGACAGGCTCACAGGTGATGGGGAGGTTATGTGGATCAGGTCGCCAGATTTCTAGAGTTGTCAGCTCCCAACAGCAGCTTGAGCGAGATGTGGTGGTAATTGCCCACTCCTGGAGAATGGGAACATTGAAGCAGGAGTTCAAGCTCATTCTGGGCAAATTAGTAGTGTCTTAGTTACTTTTTTACTCATTGCTGGGACAAATACATGACACTCAAAATGAAGGAAGGAAAGGTTTATTTAGCTCACAGCTTGTAGAGGTTTCAGTTCATACTCTGCTGGCTCCAAGGCAAATGACAGCAGTTCTTGGGGGCAGAAAACAGTGAAGAGCAGAGGAGGAGCAATGGCTGTGGCAACCATCAAGCCTCTGTCTTCCTTCTACACAGATGCTCCACTGTGAAGATCAGAGCTCCTCTGTAGTGGTGTGGCTGAGAAGATCACGCTCCTCCAAAAACCAGGACTTCGCCAAGGAAGTGGGCCAGGGCAGGGCAGGGCAGGATAGCACAAAGTCTTCCTCAACTCCTTTTTGCATACTTTTTGTGCTGAGTCACTCTGGGGTGGCCCATCTGGCCCTAGGGTGGAGCTAATCACATCCCAAGGTGGAACCAGTAACATCCCAGGGCAGGCCCTCTGCATCCTGCAGGATGGGCCCCCTCAGCTTGGAACCAAGGTCCAGCCAAGCTTCCTCAAGTTGACACAATGTATCAACTATCACAAATAGCTTAGGAAAAACTTGTCTGAAAATTAAAAATTCAAAAGAATTGGCAGTACAGAGTGGTGCAAAGGCCCTAGTTCTAGTTCCCAGTACTGAAAAAGAAAAAGGAACCGAAAGTAACTCATTAAATTCATGGTATTTGTCTTGATTTTTATTTAGATGTTTCTTTTTTATAGGTGACAGATCCCTCCTGAAAATAGAGAAAACCAGGCTTGAAATTTAGATGGTTATTGAAATTGACAGGTGACATAAGGTTCCTGTAGTGTCTTGGGCTTTAGTGGCATATCTAATAGTACATTTTACCCATTTAGCAAATCGCCCTAGTGACAAATGTGCCAAACCACATTTTTAATCCGATTGAAGCTTAAGTTTAGTAATGTTCCATTTAGAGCCTCCAAAGTAAGTATTAGAGAGGCTCCTTTATTATTTCATTATTGTAAGATAATAAAAGCCAGAAAAGCAGTCACCAGCAGCACAAGTGCCTCTTGAAGGATTCAGGTACTACATCCCCATGGACGGGAAATTGGCTGCAGGTTTTTTAACTCGCGGTCAGAGTTAGGCAGGTAGGTGTTTTGGCGTCAATTTCCAGGAACTACCTGCAGATGGTGCTCTGGAGTGATCGGAATGCCCCTGACCGGACTATTTCAACATCTGTGAAGTCAGTCCAGCCTTTCTTTTCTTCCTGATAAAGTGAATTGCTACAGTTAGCATACATAAGACTCTGTGGCACATATATAAAAATAATAACCAAATAATAAAATGTATAACTTAGAAACTTGCAGTTATCATATTCTAAAAGATCTAAGTATACTAAAGCACTAGTATTCTGCATGAGGGTGTCTAAAGGAACAGTGCCTACATTAGTGCTCCAGCCCTGGGAAAGAAAAGGCTTTTTGGTCTCCAAGTATTGGTTTGCTGTATTTTATACCACCTGCACCTGATGCTTCCTATTCTTTTCCTAGCACAAACCTCCCTCAGATCCATACCTTGAAGCTTCTTGCCCTAACATGGGGTCTGTGAAGTTCTGAAGTACAAAACAAGTTTATTTAGACATGCAAATTAAACATACTATGTCTTTCAGAAGGCCACTAAGTTTGGATTTTCTTCCCTATATTCCAGAGGCTGTATTTCAGGAACATTCTTGCCTTTGAAGCTCTCTGCTTCCTGAGAGCACAGCTACTATTCTGTGCCTAAGAGAAACAGAGTAGGAACTGTTTCTCTTCTGTAACCTTGGCTAAACCTGGCTTCCTCCCTCCTGGTTCCATGTCGCCACCACCCAAGCTCCAGTACTGTCCCACCTTGGTCAAAACCAGCATGGAACGCAAGTCTTGATGCACCCCTCTTCTTTGAAAAGTCCCCAGGCCTTGAGCTGAGAACTGCTCTGGTTCTTGGCTTAATTCCACCAAGAAATTCTGCTTCGAAGAAGAAGTTAAAGTTGGGCTCACCTACCTGAAGCACACTATCCCAAGCACTGGTCTAAGCTTACACTGCCCATGGATTCTAGCTACAGCTTCCTATGAGAAGGAAAACAATCTTTTTAAAAAAATTTTCTCTATTGCACCACAGTTGACAACCTAGACTGCTTGTCTATCACCTTCCTTTTTTTTTTTTTTTTTTTAATGTATTTAATACAGCATCTGCAGGGCCTACAGGGTCTCACTATGTAGGTTAGACTCATAGTGATTCTCCTGTTTTTAGCTTCCCAAGCAGTGGGATCACAGGCATGCACCACCACGCCCAGTTTTAATGGCCCTCAGCTTGCCTCTGGGGCGCAACTGGCATGACCCCCCTGGGGATCGAACCCTGGCTGCTGTGCTGCGTCTAAGCAGGTGCTTTAGTCCTCTGAGCTATTTGGCCAGCCCTCCACCTTCCTTCTTGATGTTTCTTTCTTCCAGTGCCAGTTATCCTCTCAGAGTGGCTTCTAAAGAGAAGCCGCTTCAGTGAGAGAAGTAAAAGGCAGATTTGTGGAAAAGTGGCAAGCCTCAAAGCAGGTCTGGGAAGCCAGAATGGCTTGTGTTGAGACCACAGTTCATTCTCTAATCTACACATATGATATAAATTAGATAGATATAAAATGCAATCCCTAGCATTCCTTCTTTCTGACAACTACTTATGACCTAAAGTTCTTACATGTCATTGAAAGATTTGAATAAATACATGGATCCACCTCTCATTCTTATTTGCTATGTCCTTTGGAAAAGGCGCAACTCGCATTTCCCCCATGTACACGCAACTTCACACAAAAGGGAAAAACTTCTGCTGCTAGAACATGCAATATATAATAATCTTAATTACTTTTCCATTTGAAATTCTCCTTTGCAGACATCTTCCAAAGTCAGGGGATAACCAAGAAATGGGAAACCCACAACTCAAAATCCCTCAGAGTTGTTCCCTAAATCTCCCCAACAGATGCTGAGTGGTGAGATGGCTCTTGTTGGCTGCCTTCCAGGGTCCACACTTAAATGAGTTACAGCATATTAATTCTTTCCAAATATACTTGATTTTACCTCATATGTTAGACCCAGCCCCTCTGTGGAATTCTCACCAGAATTCTAGGCAAAAGTCTCTATTCCAGTGCCAGGTAATGCTCAATAAGAAAGAGAGGTTCATGCACTGTCATTGAGGGGCTGACAGGAACTTTGAAGTTTTATAAGGGAGGGAAACAAAGGCAAGAGTTGGGAGTTTGCATAGCTGACAGTATAGATATATAGATAATCATGGTCAAGCTGTGGTCTGGCTGATGGCTGTGTCAGAACTGGTTCTGCAGGGTTCTAGGAGAGCTATTGTGCTTGAGGGATGGTCAGCTTTAGTTCCTAACATGGGACAATCTGCAAAGCTCTACTTTTCCTGGAATCTGAGGTGACTTCTGGTTTAGGACATTGACTGGAGACTTCTAGGTATACACCAGGGTATCTGGGAATAGGACATTGTAAAAACTGCCAACTGCATGTCCCTAAAAATCTTAAAAATGTCTTCCTCTTATTTGTTGTCCTCAGTTATAAAAAGGAATGAGGCAGCTTAGATACATTTAAAATGGATGAACTTCAAGTTTCTAGTGTTTAGATCAGCATTCCTCAAGTAACACACCTACATGCAAAAAAGGAGCAAGCTCTGATAGAGTTTCTTTGAGGTAACAAAGGCCCAGCCTCCAAGTCTCCTATGTAATTTTAGTTTTAGTCTTAATTCTCATTGATGGGACAAAATATCCATCGCCCACAACCTAGAGATTTGTGTTGACTCATGGTTTTAGCCCATGGTCATCTGGTTTGATGTCAGGAGGACTTGGTGGACGAAAAGGTGTTCAACCCACAGCAGCCAAGAAGCAAAGAACAGAAGAGCCAGGGACAAGAGGACACCCTTCCAGGTCATGTCCCGAGTGACCCATGTCCTAGCTGTACATGCAGTTATAATTCATCAATGGATGAAGTCACTGATGGCAAGCACCCTCACTCTAGGGCTAACCCCAAACACACTCACACTGTCTATTTCACAGTGAGTGCTAATTCCATCGAGGTGTGGACCATTAATTATTAGAAGGGCTTTCCCTAGCATCTCAAGTAGGCTTCGCCACACCACATGGGCCCATGTTATTAGTATACCATCTTGCAGATGAAGGCACCAAGGTGTCGGGAAGGTAGGCAGTGTCCCAAGTAAGCAAGTGACATAAAGACTTATGCATAAAGAACCATGGTAACACTGGTAAAAAAAAAAAAGCAATTTAATTTAAAAATGCTCCTAACTAATATGGACAGATCTGTGTATCAAGTCCTATACCAAATGCTTCAGGGGTTTTTCTTTAATCTTCCTATCGGTATGGAAAGTACCTTGGAAGCCCAAGCAAGTTCTACCATAAAGGAGAGTGAACTGCTTAAGGGCCTTCCCTTGGGGCTGTCCCACTGTCTCTCTTGGCCACATGGAACAGACCCAGCTTTCCCACCACTTTCTCACTTGATTCTGGGCTACAGTTGTTTTTCTCCCTAGAACCTATTTTCCTGCCCCTGGGAAGTACTACTCCCAATTAAGAACTGAGGAAGCCAGAGTTCAGATGAGCTAAATAACTTGTGTAATGACAATAACTAGAAGTCATTTAGCTTACAAGAGAAGATGTAATGATGAGGGGTGGGAGATGCAAGTAAATCCAGAACACGCAGGAAAGTTAGGGCATCACAGTCCAAGGAAGACCTAGACAGCTACATCAAGAAATGTGTTTGATTAGGAACTCTGGCTGAGTGTGTAGAGTAGGAATATAGGACATTTGGGGCATGGAGGGACATGACTTTGAAGTCAGGTTATAAGAGAATTTGTTAGAGGAAGACAAATATGTTTCCTTGGTGTGTGGTGGCACAAGCCTGCAATCCCACCCTCTGGGAAGCAGAGGTAGGAGGATCTTGAGACATTTTAGTGACATACCAGGAGGCTGCACCAAAAAGTTTTTATGATTGTCTTGATGTATTTTTTATTCATTTTACTGAGAAAAAAGTAAAATAGTAATACAA
>PVJA010055785.1:0-11038 GCA_004027025.1 Myocastor coypus | reverse complement strand
TCTTCTTCTTCTTCTTCTTCTTCTTCTTCTTCTTCTTCTTCTTCTTCTTCTTCTTCTTCTTCTTCATTTGGTTGTTACAGAGTTTCATTACCTAGCTCAGACTCGTAGTGATCCTCCTGTTTTCAGCCTTTCCAGTATTGGGCTTACAGTTGTGCACCACCAAGCTGAGACTCTGTGGCTGGCTCTGTGTGCCTGGGACAGTGCTGGTGCAGCACATGGTGCCAGGGATTGAACCCTGGTCCCTGTGCTTGCCTGAGCTTGTCTAACTAGGCACTTTAGTCCACTGAGCTATTTCACCAGACCTATAAATATTTCTTAATAATTATGTTTTAGGAAAAAGGAAGTCTCAATAATTCTTTTTCTCTTCTGTCAACTAACATTGTAGTTTTATAAATCTGATTAAAGACAAATCTTTATTCTTTTACAATGCAACTGTTTCTGATGCTTCACTTAAGGCATCTGACACACCAGCTCTCCTATGTTAAAATTATCATATCAAGACCTGTTTATAAAAATGATCATAAATGCTACAAAAAGACAGGCAATATATACCCTGGAGTAGATGGAGTTGATGTGCTGCTGCCTAGGTTCCATGCAGCGGTTGGTACCTGTCTCCACAAACTGCTTTGAGCCACAGGCCACAGCCCAAGCTGTGATCCTTCCTGTTTTCACACCCCCAAGTGGACCTGTAATCCCAGTACTTGGGAATCTGAACACAGGAGAATCACTGCAAGTCCAATCTATGCAGTAAGACTCTGTATACCTGTACTAAATGAATAAAGAAAGACATTGGTATAATAAGACATTAGATTAAAAAAATAAGAAGATACTTATCTGCCTGGAAAGTGCAAGGTCCTAAGTTCAATTTTGAGTAATAAAGGACAAAACAAACAAACAAAAGCATGAAAAACATATTTGCCTCATAAAAAGAGGAAATACTTTTTAAGAAGTTGCACATATTTTAAAACACTACTAGCTTGAGGAAATGGCATGAATGAGACTTTGGTGGTCTCCTTGTGTTTTCACTGTGGCTGATTTTACTTTGAACAATAGTTCCCAGTAGTTTCAGTTAATGGACCCCACGTCTATCTTATAACTGTTCTGACAAGGAAAGATTAATTGTTAACCCCATTTTATTTATTTTTTTTAGATTTTTTAAAATTTTATTTATTTATTTTTCTTGTTTCAGAACCTGTATTTGTTTATTCACTCATTTTTATGGCCCGCTCAGCCCACCCCAAGTGCAGGGCTAGCGCAGCATGTGGTGCTGGGGATCGAACCGCAGTCCCTGAAGCCGCCCAAGCCTTCCCAAGCAGGCGCTTTAGACCACTGAGCCATCCCGCCGGGCCCGTTAACCCCATTTTAAACATATAAAGATTGAGCTTTGGAAGGTTAAATGACTTCTCATATCTTACTGTTAATAGGTACTGGGCCCAAAGTTGGTGTTCAAAGCCAGATTTCTATGTGAAACAGGAGGTAAAACTCATTTAATGTAAACTACAGCATTATCTGTATCATAGTTTGGGCCTTCAAATTGTATTACTAAGATACATTATCTTTTCCTTGGTGCTACACTAATTAGAACCATCTTTAGTCAAGTGATCATTTTCATGTTAAATATGTGCATTTGTTATCTGTTTTATAAGAAATCATTCTTTTTTTTTTTGTATTTTAGGGAAAGGTCGACAGGGTCTCACTACTAGGTCAGACTTGTAGTGATCCACCTGTTTACAGCCTCCCAAGATCTGGGATTACAGGCATGTGCCACCACGCCCAGTCTCAACTGCCCTTTCAGTGTGCCCCGGGGTTGAGGCCGCCAGGCCTCGGGATGAAACCTCCGGCTCCTGCTCCTGCTTGCAGATACTTTAATCTGCTGAGCTATTTAGCTGGCCCTATAAGAAATTATTCTAAAACTTGTCAATTTAATTGTAATACAAATTTATAACCCTCACAATTTCTCTTAGTCAGAAATTCCTAGGGGGCTTAGTTGTGTCTATCACAAGGACTGTCACAAGGCTACAGTGAAGGTGTCAGCCACAGCATAGTCTCATCTGAAGACCCAGCAGATGGGGTTAGCTTTTAGCTCTCCCAGACAGTCGTTAGACAACTAGGTTCCCTGAGAACTTCTGCTCTGAGAGCTTCATTTCCACAGTGACTGTTGGCCAGTAGTCGCTCTTAGATCCGGGTCACATAGGCCTTCCTACAATATGACCCCAAGAGAGGAGCAAGCCAGATGGAAGACTGAGCCTTTTACTAACTTCATCTTGGGAGTGACATGCACCAATTTCCCTGTGCTTGCTCAGTTGGTAGTGAGTTGGAAGCCCAGTCCTTGTTCCCACTCAATGGGAAGGGATTTCTCGTGGTCCTTCCCACTGGGATCTTAGAAGTGCTGAGAACCATTTTAGAAGCTCTTGCTTACTTTCTTCAGCTACGTGGACCTGCAACTTGATGGAACCACTGTTTTCTCTTTAAGGAAACTGGATTATTTTCGGTATGCTAATTTCTTGGGTTTGGGCATGTGTGCTGGAGTTTAATGCTCTTCTCACTTGTTCTTCCTCCCACCCACTCTCCAATTTCTCTTCTCCTTTTGCTCTTCCTTTCTTGCTTCTTGTGCCCTCCCGCTTCTAACTCTACTCACTTCTCTTTCCGGCTGTGCTTTGCCCTCTCTTCCCTTCTTGAGCTATCATAATCCTCTTCTTTTAAGAATGCACATTTTCTGTATCTGTTCCTTGCTCCACGACCCTTGCCTTATCTCCATGGGCTGCTAGGGACCATGGCCAAACAGCAATTTTGCATCCTGGCTTCTAAGTTTCTAAAAAAGTGGTTCAATTCAACTATTGAGTTGAGTCTTTTTTGCCAAGTTCCTCTAGGAAGATGACACCGTAATGAAGTGAGACAAAGCATTTTTATAGAACATCAAAAAGAACATTTTAGAAGGTTGGGGGAGGGATAAAGACACCTTCCTCCCTACTAGTTCTCCATGAATAAGATTAGAAGTGAGCTATAGCTCCCGTCTTGCCTTGGGTATTTTATGTTGGTTCTTAAAATCATATAAAACACAGGGACAACATAAGATAAGGATGATAATAATGCTGATGCTAACCTAGGCCCAAGCTTATCTAAAATTATTATTATTATTTATTTTTTTTTGGTTAGCTCAGGCTGCCTTAAGTGTAGGTCAGGTAAGACTTGAAATTATTTATTTAAGTTGCTTATTTGAAATTAATTGTTTAGGGCTTGCAAGATAGCTCAGTGGAATAAGTGCCTGCTTAGGCAAGCCCAGGGACCAGGTTTGATTCCTGGCAACAGATGCTGTGCTGGCTCCAGCCCAGTGGTGTATGAATCCTGGGACTTGGTCTGGGTATGGTGGTGCATGTCTGTAATCCCAACACTGGGGAGGCTGAAAATAGAAGGATCACTATAAGTCTAAGTTGTATAGTGAAGCCCCGCACCAAACAAACAAACAAACAAACAAATAAATATTAATTATTTAGTCCCTGGTAGCAGCAACTGAAAAAATTATCTCTATTGCTACTAACATTATAATGGATATAAATTGAATAGGCAATTTCATACTAAAATATGATAAAAATATTTTCAAAAATCTTGGGTGAAATTCAGAAAAACTATTAGTAGTAGTTTCATTTCTAATTTTTAAGTACTGTTTTTTTTTCTTTTTTGCGGTACTGGGGTTCGAACTGATGACCTTGCGCTTGCCAGGCTGGTGCTTGTGTCAAGGAGCTACCTCCCCAGCCCTCCCATTTCTAATTTTTAGCCATAGAACATGCTTTGAAAGAAAGGAGACTGACTTTATCCAGAAGAGAATATATCTATATCTACCTATCTATATGTCTATCTATTCTAATATAATTATTCTTATTAATATTGTTGGTGGTGGTCTTAGTGTCAGAAGCAGAATATCTCTAAGTATATTACCCTTGGGCTCATATATACCCTAAGGTGACCACAAATCTACAATCTTCTTGCTTCAATCTCCATAGTGCTGGATTATGAGCATGTACCTATAATCCCAGTTGAAAAGAAAGCATATTTCATACGGGGATTGATGTGCAGCAATTATCTTGATAGTAGTGATTCCATGGACTGGTGTTTTGTTTTATTTTTCCTTTTGCATATTAGACAAAGATTCTTGGGGCCAATATCTAACTCAAATATGTTCAACTTGATGACATGTCTGTTAAAGCCATTGGCACAAACCAAATGATTGTATTGCATGACTTACTGCTGGAAACATCAAAAGTAGAGGTCAAATCACTTGAATAATGCTTGTTAAGTGAGTTGGAATGAATGAAGTCTTGAAGGAATGTCTGTGTCAAATTTTGCCCTGCTTGGTGCTTCCATGCCCTGTTCCCCATCTGGGGTGCCCCAGGCACTCTTTCTGAGGACACTTGACCTGCCAGTCACATTTTAGAAAGTCCTGACTTGGTACTTACTGATTGAGTTTAGACTTCGAGGAGTCCAGGCTGCTGGATTACATACAGACTAATGACTCATCAGACGCTAAAGGCAAAAGCTTAAAGTGCACTAGTGAATTAGACCACAGCACTGTTGGAAAGGAAGAATTTATTATGTCATTAAACTTGATTCAATAAGTTTTGCTTCTTTAGATACACTGCTCTGAGGGAAAAGTAAGAAATTAATTTTAAACAAGTATTACCATTTTTCTTCCACTTTCTCAGGTAAAAGATATTCACGTGAAATTAAGAGACAGAATATTTCCTTGGGATTAAAAGAAAGCCATTAAAAAGAATGATACATTGAGAAAGCTGGGCATGACTGCCTAGCCAGGCATGCATTTGTGCGCTCCGAGACTCTGTTCTTCAGCTAGTAAACACTGAGGAGAGCCAGTCTTGCTTAATTTAATGATACCCTCGGTGCAGGTTTTGGATCTTTGCATAAAATCTCAGGGGTTCGTTGATACGGAGATGTCAGTACAAATCACGGTCTAAACTCAGGAGTTTAATGTGAAATGTAGGATGAGCAAAAAATGGAAATCACAGTTAGGAAGCATTACATGGAGAATATTTCCTTAAAGATCATTGCAAAAATAAAAAGGTATAAAATATTTGGTGTCAAGTCTTTCTACATATATCTCGTGGTTGCTTCATAGCAACAGAGAAAGTGTTTATAAATAATCATTTAAAAATAACTGAAGAAATTGTCAAGTATTTGTACCTTATGTCATTTGTCCATCAAAATAATTTAATAATCCTCTCATGGGTCCCAGAATGAATCTCAGCACTTATATTAAAAATAGACTACAGCTTAAAAAGTTTAATGTTTATAGAAAGTGTTAATGTTTAATTGTTTCGATTAATCTTATATACCTATATTAATCTAAATTGATCCGATGATGAAAATATGTAATATAACCATTGTTAAACTTTTCTGGTTTTGAAATTCTGTACTATATGTACTCTTACTTGTAACTGTTTTTCTATCTTTGTTACTGCTATTTTTAGTCTTTAAAATAAAAAAAAATAGACTATGGGTAGTGCCAATTTTAATGAGAAACACTATAAAATATTCACATTCTAGGCAATAACACTATTAAAATAATGATAAGGATAATATTAAGATTAACAATAATAATATTTTATTCACAATCATTATGTTATGGAGTATAAGAGTTTAAATCTTTTAAGAATGAATTCTGGTAATTATTTAAACTTAATATATTTCGCAGTATATGATTTCAGTCAAATAGAAAAAAGTATGATGTAGATGTTATTCAGGAGACTGAATATTCTCATTTTTGTATCACAGAGTGTGCAATATTCCATGTTCAAGAGAAGCATACAATTGAAAAACAATGGGAATATTTTCTGTTTTCCTTCTTTCCTTTCTCTTCTTTTATTTATTTATTTTTTTTGCTTCCTTTTATTGTCTCCTAAACAGTGACGGCTTTCTAAAGTCTCAAAAAGTAGGGTTTTAAAGTAAATCTGATATGATTTTTTTGTCTCTGTCTTTCTCTCTGTTTCCCTGATGTCATAAAGTTCATTTTAATTTAATTACTGGATTTATTACAATAACCAGGAATAACGGGCAATAAACTCACTCCTTTCAGTTGTTCACTATGTTTAGTTTTTCCTTACAGTGTTGCCACAATGTAAGATAAGACACAACTTGAGAGGAAAAGAAAGCAATTTTCCAAAACAGTACCCATTCTCAGCCCCATAATTCTGGGATGAGTATCTGGCCTGATTTTTCTGTCAGTTGCTTCTGGGCCAAGAATAGAAAGTTATAAGGAGAGGAATGTCAAAGACCAAGGTTACCATGCTGCCCACGGAGATTTCTAGAGAACCCTGCATGCCTGCTAGGGAGTATCAGAAAGGAAAACAATTTCTAGTCATAAATACCATTGTAAACATCCCTTGATATTAAGGAAAGGCAGTTTTTATCCATTGCTTTAAAACTGTGCTTTTTGCACCAACTGTTTCTAGTTTACTGTGGAGATTAATTGAGTGAATCCATATAGCGTCCTGGAACAGTTCAGGAAATGTAGAAAAACCACATTTTTTTTCCTTCTTTACTCTTTTTCTGCCTTCTTCTTCAGTTCAGTGATTCTCAAATTTTAGGGCACATATTCACTGACTTGGTAGCTCTCAAGTAGGACTGGACATACTAGAGTTCTGATGTTAATGTTTATGTTGCTGATCAAAAGATTCCACTAGTAGCAGTGAAGGTCTAGGTAGTGACTTACTGGCCATGAGTTGTACTTACTAAGTCTGTAAGAATTTTGTCCTGGAGGGGCTATCACTGTCCTGTTCTGATGACCTAGAGAAGTATTTCCAACTTGTAGTCCCAGGGCCGCATGCTGCCCCAGACAGCAAGTAATGTGGCTCCAGAAGATCATAAACTTTTAACATTGTTATGAGATTGTTCGTAATATTTTTACTAACTATTGCATAGTTCTCCGCAGTGTGCACTGCTGGGAGTGCAGCATAGGGAAGGGTGCGGGGCTGTACTGACTGCACCTCAGGCACCAGGCACATGTGTGGTATTGGCTGTCTAACCCAAACCCAAGCCTATCAGAAACAGCATGCGCTAGTGAGACACAGCAGGTGAAATACAGCCATGATTGATGATAACACCAATGTTCTTATTTAACTATTAAATTTGGGATTGTGTTATTTCACTGTATGATTTAATAAGTAAAACTAAAAGTCAGTATCTCATTGGTTTGACATTGATGTTTTATTTCTTTTAAAAATGTTATAAAAATGAAATAAGATAAATTAAAAATAGAACTTTTCTACTTTTATACATTAACTGTGGTACATTTTATATATGGTCACAAACAATTTATCTTTATTCTGTGTGCCCCAGGTAAGCCAAAAGGTTGGGCTCAAGGTAAACAGGTTGCACACAGTGTGTAAAGGCTATGCAGGAGAAGGTACACAGTATTATTTT
The DNA here is from genome assembly GCA_004027025.1 of Myocastor coypus. Lineage (NCBI taxonomy): Eukaryota > Metazoa > Chordata > Mammalia > Rodentia > Myocastoridae > Myocastor > Myocastor coypus. Next base: position 3,604 of record PVJA010055785.1, on the reverse strand, counting down.
ATTTTATTTATGTAATTTCCTATAAACTCTCTTGTAATCTGAGGGCTTATAATATGTGGCATAGAAACAAATGTAAAATACAATTGAAAATCTACAATTAGATCCATAATTCCACTAGTCTTCTAGGTGATTTCTGTTTACCTATTGGGAACCATTAAAATATTTGGTGAGTATAAAATACTTTTATAAATTTAAAAAGGCATATCTGGTTTTGATTTAAAAAGTTTGCTGAAGCTGACCTGCTGCATCCCTGGAATCCCTGAAGGATTTTGCCTCAGGGCAGTATTTGGTGAGATCCATTTGCTCTTCCCAGTCAACTGCAGGAGGTTTCTGGATCTCTCTGGATCTTCCCAGTCAACTGCAGGAGGTTTCTGGATCTCTGATGGCCTTGTACTCACCTGTCCCAGAAATGGGACACCCTGCAGGCTGCTCACCGTGCCACCACTGTTGCCTGTACTCTGTATTCCTGGGAGTACAAAATATCTTGGTCCACAAATGCTTCTGTTTACAAACCATTTTGTTTCTCAAAAACGTTTGAGAAAACTTTGATTTGGTTTGCAACTTTACAGTGAGTGCCAAACACTGCCCTGGTCATCATCCCACAGAAGCACAATCACAGCTATTTCCCCTCAATATGTAATTTAAGTTTGTGATCCAGTGTGCCACTGTGTATAGCTGTAAACATTACATACAAACCTCTTCTCTCTCTGAGATTTTCATCTTTTTTTTAATGATCATGTTATGTATATGCCCCAATTTTAGTATTTTAGGAAGACTTTACATCAATTTAGTTTCTTTTCTTAGGATATATTTTCTTGCTTGTACAATACTCTGTAGCTCTAGACTGATTGCACTAGTTGGTAATATATGGGAAAGCTAATCTGTAAAAACAAACCAAATAAAACTTTGTGAAAGAAGAATACTTATTGATTTTGAATCTTCAGCTATCAATGTATATAGAGAAAAATCCAGTTAGGACTGGGCACTTTCTACAGAAAGAAACTGGAATTGAAAAGAAGACAGAGAGGAAAAAAAAAAAAAAAACAAAAAAAAAAACATCGATTTGCTGCCCTCTTTCTTGAATGTGACATCCTTAAGTTTACCTTTAACAAGTTCTCTGACAAGTCCCTTACCTATGCTATTTTTCTCTGTAATGAGAATGTACCTATTCAAGAATATAGAAAAAATATATTCAGCTCATCACAAATATGGCAACAGTCACAATGCTTATGGAACTTACAATATAGTTGTGTACCTCATCTGCTACCACAGACCTCAGTGAGAGTTCAGTCTTTTACCTCGAGTGCCTAGTACCTGGGCACAAGTTGAAAGGGAGAAGGTGGTGCTTTAAAAGTCATATGCTACCTTCTGAAAAGGGAGAAGATTTAGAAAAACATACTTACAGAATCAGATACAAACATGGAAAAGCAACTGAAGACTTGGCTATTTCTTCTGGAGGCAAATAGCTTCTATACATCAGTGCTGTATTTCAACTTAGTTCAACCCTAAGTGACCCTAATAGTGTTTTAGAGTAATAAGCCAGGCTACATTTGTCTATGACTTACCCTTAGAAGAACAGAGTATTAACAATACAGCCCTAAACATTTCCTTGAAAATTATTTTAAAACGTTGATAGGTTTATTTTTTCATTAACTTTATTGAAAATGAATAATTATATAACATTAGAATTGTAGACAAACATTGAAATGTGAAAGATATAAGATGTAGACAAAGTGAATTGCAGAGAAATGTTTCTGAAATGAACACATGAGATTAACAATAGATTATACATTGTAAAAAAATTATTTGCAAACTTAAATGAATATAACAATGAAACTGTCTAAAATAAAAATGAAGAAGAAAGCATATATGGATCAGTTATATAATAGTTCATGCTGTGCTTATAGTCACATAATTAAAATTCTCCTAGTAGGAAGGGGTAGGAAATAAATATTTAAAGAGTTAAAATTTCTAAATTTAGTTGAAATTATAGCATATTTTAATTAAATAGCAAATTAGGGCCCGGCAGGATGGCTCAGTGGTCTAAAGTGCCTGCAGGCGGTTGCAGGGACCATGGTTTGATCCCCGGCACCACATGCTGCACCAGCCCTGCCCTCAGGGCAGGCTGAGCCGGCCATAAAAACAAATAAACAAACAAAAGTTCTGAAACAAGAATAAAATAAAATAATTTAAAAAATAGCAAATTATTCCACATTAGGAAAAAAAAAAACAATAGGGCAAGAAACTAGATTAATTAATTCAAAGGACTGAAAAAAATTTGGCCTCATTGAATTTTTAAAAATATTATTAATTTTATTTAATATTATTAATTTTAATAAGAAAAAATAATGAGACAGTTTCAAAACATGTTAGTAGGGCAGTCACAATAATTAATACAATGCATATTGCCTCATTGAATTTTATACTTAGAAACCATATCTTTGAAAACTAAAAGTGAAACATTTTACTCGAAATATTCTAATATTTCCAGATGTAGCACATAGAAAATGACAAAGGCCATAATTCAGAAGGTAAGAGTAGTTGTCGTATGGTCTTGGTGAAGAATAAATAGCTCTCAAAATAGTAGCTATGCAGGACTGTGTAAAATATGTTTATATTAGATGAACCCATTGTAAACATCATTGAAGATTTCTACAAAATAGTTATCAATCTTATGTCAGGTTATATACAAACTTTTTTCATGTGTGTGTGTGTGTGTGTATGTGTGTGTGTGTGTGTGCAAAAGACAAGGAAGAACTAGTACAAAGTCAATGGAAAATAGAAATACACTTTTTAAAGTTTTTAATACCAGGAGAAAATATCATACCATGTCTTATAAATAGATTATAAGGGAAGCTTACAGTATAAATCATAAAACAAAATTAAAATTAAATGATATTCAGAAATTAATTAAATATTAATTTAAAATTAAATTAAATATTTCAAAATAATCTTCCAAAATTAAAATTAAATTGTGAGTTTAACTAAGAAGCCAGAATGTTGTGTATCATATGTAAAAATCTGTGATCAATTCAGAGTACTCACATAGTATTTGTTTTTTATTTTTTAAAATACCTTTAATAAGAAATTACAATGTGACAGTTTCAAAACATGTTAGTGGTACATTCACAAAAGTTGATACAATGCATATTGTTGTACTCTCACATAGTATTTGAATAGGGTAATATATAAAAAAAAATCAGCTAAGAGAAAGTTTTCATGATAGTAAAGTATTACTAAGAATAAGACATAACATAAAGACTGGAATGGCAAATACATGACCAGCATTTCTAACAGTTTGGGGATAGGATATGGCACAAAATTGTAGTATGATGTGGACATGAACAGTGTCTGGGATGTTTACTTGTGGCCAAGTGTCACTTGTGGGACTTGGTTACTGCTATTTCCTTAGTAATCACCATGTAGACCCAGACAGAATCATGACCTATAGGGTACAGGAGGAGTTCATTTGTACAGTATGTTGGTAGAAATATTTTGCTGCTATATACAAAAGAACAGTTGAAAGACTGTTGTTGTATATATATATTTTTTTTCTCTTGTGTTTAACTGTTTTCCCTATTTGGTAGGTTTTTTTTTTTTTTTT
>PVJA010055784.1:0-10969 GCA_004027025.1 Myocastor coypus | reverse complement strand
TATGTATGTATGTATGTATGTATGTATGTATGTATGTATGTCTTTTTGAGACAGGGTCTTGCTGTGCAGTTCAGGCTGGCTTTGACCTCACTTTTGTAGCCCTGGCTGGTCTTAAACTCACATTGATCCTCCTGCCTCAACCTCCAAAGTGCAGGGATTACAGGCATCCACCACCACACTTGGCTCCCAGCCCACTTTTTTTAAAAAAAGAAAGAGAATGAAATTATACATATTCTACATTGATGTCTATCTCACCCTCTCCTCTGTTTTTCTCTGTCTCTCTGTCTCTCTGTCTCTCTGTCTCTCTCTCTGATGTCCTATGTAAATGTAGGCTATGTGCAAATGAATATTTAAAAATTTTGTTTTTTTAAAGATTTATCTTATTATTATTACATACTTTCCTTGTAAGTGCTATTGAAGAGCTTTGTAAAGTGCGGTCATGTTTCTAACAGGAAAACATATTAAAGCAAAACTGTTACCAGCTTGTATTTGAAAGGAAAAACTCTTACAAATGAGCTGCATGGGTCAAATGCAGGTGTCTTTTTCCTTTGCTTTCATACATTTATGTGCATAAGTGTATGGACACTGGAGAAAGATAATCATGGAGCAGGAAGTGTAGCTCCATAACAGAACACTTGCCTACCATGTGTAGTACCCTGGGTTTTAAGTCCTAGTACCAGTGAATGAATGAAAGTATGGATGAGACAGTGATGAGCCATGATAGTTTTTATGAAACCAAGAGGACAAACCTTTCCCTTGCTCCCTTTCTCTTACACATATACCTATGTTAAAGCATTGTCTAACTTGGTTTTCTTAAACCATTCTATCCTGTTTGAACTTTAGGCTATTGCAGCAAAGGTTGGCATGGACAGTACAACAGTGAATTACTTTGCCTTATTTGAAGTGATCAATCATTCCTTCGGTAAGTGCTAGAGGCTAATACTGAGTTTGGAGAGTGTTTTATTCTGATGCTATTGAACAAAATCTTTTCCTAGAGAAGAGCTTGAAGACGGGAAGATCCCCCTTAGCAAATCCTGCTAAGCCTGGTCATAAGGATGCCTGATCATTGTTGATTCTTTTTCTTCTTTTTATCAGCACCTGTAGGTTATATCCAGCACCAACTCAGATATCTTCACGAGGTACTTTAAATCATAGGTTCAAAATTTATATGTCCCAGGGAAATGGCTTTAAAAGAGAAGACCACACAGTTTCAGATTCTTTCATGGTTTTATAAAATTTTTAAAACTAGCTTTTTTTTTTTTTTCTAGAAGTTAGAGATACTTCATATTGGTGAAAAACTTTTGTTTTAATGCATATATTTAAGCTCTTGTGTGAAAATTTTCTCATCGTATGAAACCTTATTGCATGGTGACAGGAAATTTCTTTTCTATAAAAACTGCAGGTTGTAGTCATATTGGTTGTATTGCAACCACAAATGTGAAGGAAGTCTGAGGGCTTTCTCTGATGATATGAATTATCTGTAATTTATAGGTCTTCTCCACATCATGCGCTTATTCTACTGAGCTATCTCCCTGGCCCCCATATCCTGGAATTCAAGCCTAAGATCAGAAATGACATAAATAATGCTGATTGGTTAGATCTTCATCCCAGAGGAAGAGAGTGGCAGTTTACATTTGTCTTGCCATCCCATGTCTAGAGATAGTAACTTTGATTCTCCTAAAGCAACCATTTTCCATATTATAATTTTCTCCCCAACTCTCAATGGCTTAACTAATCAGATATAAATTATGTTTTTTATTTTATTAATTTCAACAAGAAAGAAATAGCAATGAGATAGTTTCAGAACACATCAGTAGGACAGCCACAATAATCAATACAATGCATATTGTTGTCTTCATAGTAATTGTCCAGAGTACAGGACGCAGACATAAATTTTCTAAAGCCTCTTGGTACAGATATTTCTTCTAATTGAACTAAGAGAAAGTAGTTGTATATAGAGTCCAATATTTCATAATAGTAGTGGGTTATCAGCAGAACTGGCAATGCCAGAAGCTGTTGACTTGAGCCTTTTACAATTCAACATACTAATCTGGCTTTACTTTTTATGCCTCATGGTTAAACTTTTCTGCTGGGTGGTTAAGGCCAAAAATATGGAACGCTTTATGAATCTGTGCATCACCCTTGTGCAGGGGCTATGCTAATCTTCTCTGTATCGTTCCAATTTCAGTATATGTGCTGCCAAAGGAAGCACTATAAATTATGTTAGGATTGTTAAGGTACCAGGATACTTGAATTCCAATCTTACATTTTTCTAAGCTTTAGTTTTACTTTCTATAAAATAAGAACTATTAAATGTCTTTTGCAGTGTTATAAAGCCAAGTGTGCATTAAGAGAGGAAAATTTGAGAGAGATAAGAGAAAATAAAAGTGGTGATTTAACCTGTTCTGTACTGTTAAGAAGTATCCTTGGGGCTGGGGAGATAGCTCTGTGACACAAGTGCCTGCCTGGCAAGTGTAAGGTCATGAGTTCAAACCTCAGTCCTGCAAAAAGAAAAAAGAAATATCTGTACTCTGAAGACACTTTTTACTTTGATGAATGCCTGAGGTTTGGGGGATGGAAAAAGAAGAGCCTTGGGGCCTGGCAGGATGGCTCAGTGGTCTAAAGCACCTGCTTAGGAAAGTGCCTGCTTAGGAAACCTTGGGCAGCTGCAGGGACCGCGGTTCAATCCCCGGTGCCACATGCTGCGCCAGCCCTGCCCTCAGGGCAGGCTGAGCCAGCCATAAAAATAAATAAACAAACAAAAGTTCTGAAACAAGAAAAAAAAATTTTTTTTTTTAAAAAAGCCTTTTAAGCCAGGCGTGGTAGCTCACGCCTGTAATCCCAGCACTTGGGAGGCTGAGGCAAGAGGATCGCTGCGAGTTCGAGACCAGCCTTGGCTATAAAAGTGAGCTCAAAGCCAGCCTGAACTGCACAGTGAGACCCTGTCTCAAAAAGCCAAAAAAATAAAAAATAAAAAATAAAAAAAAAAAATAGCCGGGCGTGGTGGCTCACGCCTGTAATCCCAGCACTTGGGAGGCTGAGGCAGGAGGATTGGTGCGAGTTTGAGACCAGCCTGGGCTACAAAAGTGAGCGCAGGACCAGGACCAGCCTCAACTGCATAGCAAGACCTGTCTCAAAAAGACAAAAAAACAAAAACAAAAATAAATAAATAAATAAAGAGAGCCTTTTAGCTCTTAACAATAAAAGACGTTTATTGAGAATGCACAGAGCCAGGTGTGGTGGTGCATGCCTGTAATTCTAGCACTTGGGAGGCTGAGGCAGGAGGATTGATATGACCTTGAGACCAGCCTGGGCTACAAAAGTGAGCTCAAGGCTAGCCTGAACTGCATAGTGAGACCTTGCCTTAAAAAGACCAAAAAAAAACGAATACCCATAGCTGGGTAAGAGCAGAGACTTGTGCTGAAGAGTGGATAGCAACTGTAGCTTATCAGGTAATGGATCAGGTATTTCAAGCTGAATTTGGAGTTGGTATTGTCTGCAGTCATTATGGTAACTGAAGGACCTGCCTTTCACTGATAGATTTCAGACATTTGGAACTGAACTGGTTTTTGTCATAGTTAGAAGGGATAGACTTGCATAAACCTGAGTATTTTGTGCTCCTTGGGTAAGAGCTCCTTGATGAATCTGAGCTGTGCTCTTATTTAATGATAACCTACCATATCTGATCTGCCTTGAATAGCTTATATTAGGGAAATTTTTTATATATTTTTTTCACTACAGCTTTCTTTATTTTGTCTTTTCTATAGTACGTAAACTGGCACCTAATGAATTTCCTCATAAACTTTATGTCCAAAATTATACATCAGCTGTGCCAGGCACCTGCCTGACCATTCGAAAGTGGCTTTTTACAACAGAAGAAGAAATCCTCTTAAATGACAATGACCTTGCTGTTACCTACTTCTTTCATCAGGTAGGAGAATTGGTTTCTTTTTCTGTTTATTTGTAGTTGGTAATTTCCCTATTCATGATGAGTCCTTGGATAAGCCATTTTACTTCTGGTTCTGAGTAAATTTGTAAAATGCTCTATACCATTTCACAAAAGATAAATAAGTTAAAAGTGAAGATATCCTGGAATTTATTTTATTTATTTGTTCGTTTGTTTTGAGGTACTAGGGATTAAACTCAGCACCTTGTGCTTGCCAGGCAAGCGCTTATTCTACTGAGCTATCTCCCTGGCCCCCATATCCTGGAATTCAAAGAATAGTTATTCTGATTTTTTTTTTTTTTAAACAAGAGAAAAATGAGCATTATGACCATATACCTGCTCAAAAATTTTTCATCATCATTTCCATCTGGGGAAAACAAATGATCTGTTTTCCTCTGCTTTGTCACATAGTCAGCATCGAAGATTTCTGTGGCTTCAAAATGTGGGAATTTCTTCCAGTCAGCAAGTAAACAGTTCTACAAAGCCAGGCATAGTGGCACACGCCTGTAATCCCAGCACTTGGGAGGCTGATGCAGGAGGATCAGGGCGAGTTCCAGACCAGCCTGGGCCACAAAAGTGAGCTCAAGGGCAGCCTGAACCTGCACAGCAAGACCCTGTCTCAAAAAGACAAAAAAAAAAAAAAAACCACAGTTCTACAGTGGACACCACCTGGCCATTGGATTTAATTAAACTCTTGACATTGTCAGATCCCACAGTTAATGGCTCTTTCTCTTAAGACTACCCCCACTTTCAATCTGGTTACAATGGCAGGCCTCTAAAATCTTTAACCAACTGTCCATAGATGTTATTAATTTCCTAGAGCAACTCATAGAACTTAGGGAAGCACTTAACATTTAATGGCTTATTTTGAAGGATATTTTAAAGAATACAAATAAAAATACAGAGATAAATAGAGTTAGGCCTGGAGAGTAGGAGTATCCATGCATAGGGATAGGGTGCACAATTCTCTTGGCACATGGAGAGTTTTTATTCAACTTCTGTCCAGTTATTAAATGGACATGATTGAAGTGTACGCAACCATGTTGATATGTGATCAGACAAGAAAGATGTGGTCTAATGCTCAGTAAGAGTACCCAACAAGGTCTGTTCAAGTTTCTTTTTGGCCTCTCTGTGCAACACTCCTTCATGAGCATGGGGAAGGACTCTTCTGAAACGAGGGTTTTATCAGAGGATGTCTTTTTGGTTCTAAAACAGAAAGACAAGAGAAAGATTAGTTTATTTTTAGTTTCTGTAAGTTGTTTTGGAAAAGAGAAATTGTTGTTTCTCTGGCTTGCCTTGTGTTCATATAAGGGTTTTTCCTCTTAACACTTGTCTGGTCAAGTTGAATGTTGGGCAACTTTTGAATGTGTCTTGTTGACTAAGCTTCACAGGTAATGTGTTTCTCAGATAGACTTTCAGTTCTCTTTTGATTAGGAACAGCCACTATCCTACCAGACCAGCTGGTGGTGATTCCTCCATCTTTGGGGAATTTGTTGGAGAGGTTTTTCACTTTCTCCATTACCAGTGTAGAAACTTTTTTTTTTTCCCAGTTATCTACATTACTACTCCTATATATTATGTGTTCCGGATTACAACATTTTTATCTAATCTCCCAACCCCCATTCCTGCTGATCTTTTGGGTTTATTCCTTTAAGAAATAAAAAGAAAAAAATTCCTTGGGTTGAGTGTATAGTTCAGTATTGGAGTACTTACTTGCCTAACTTGCCTGTGAGTCTGGATTTGATCTCCAGCAAGACATGCACACACACATACATTTACTCATTTTAATGAAATTTTAGGATAAAGTAAGAGATACTTGTTTTGTATTTGCCATCTCTGCCTTCAAGTCATCTTTTATGAAATATTTCTACAAGTATTTATATTTTTTCTTGTTTCAGAACTTTTGTTTGTTTATTTATTTTTATGGCCGGCTCAGCTTGCCCTGAGGGCAGGACTGGCACAGCATGTGGTGCCAAGGATCGAATCGCGGTCCCTGCATCTGCCCAAGCTTTCCTAAGCAGGCGCTTTAGACCACTGAACCATCCTGCTGGGCTCCTTTTTAATCAGATTTTATTGGTACATTTTAGATACATATAATGGTCAAATTAATCATAATATCTCTTAATAGTCTGCATGTGTTTAGATAGGTAGTTGAGCTCAACACACATAAACTACAACCTTTAGTTTTAGCATTTCTCTTGAAAATCTCATCAGAGATTTTAAATCTCTTTAATCAGAGAGATCATTCTATCCATTATAACCACTCAGTCTAATCATAGTGGCACTTTCCCTGGGAATAGACAATCCTTGCTTTTCTTACACTGGGTCCCTTTGTGTGGTGCTCGTCATTTCTTACAAAGTCTGACAGTTGTGGCAGTGTTCATATTTGTAGAAGCACTGTGGCATGTAAAGCTACATTTTGTTTATAATGCATTTTAGTATCTGGTGAGACAGATCATTAGTCAGCTTTGGATTAATTTATAAAGAGCAATTAATTTATAAAGAGATTTATTTTAATTTACACATCTCCAGGTTCTAGTTCCAAGATCAGGCAACCCCCGTTGCTTGGTGTCTTACAAAGCAGCACATCATAATCGAAGCACATGATGGAGCAGATTGCTTATGTCATGAATCACAAAGCAAAGAGGGAGGGACAAAGACGGACAGAAGGAATGAATGAATGACAAACTGTGATTCCAGAAAATCATGCAAGAGCAAATGCCTGAGACCTATAAACTTACCAAAGGCCCCATCTCCCAGAGATTCTACCAACTCTTTAAAGTGCTGCCCTGGGAACCAAGGCTTTGACCCATGTTCTTTAGGTCTACATCCAAACAGTAGCGCCTTCCTCTTTTAAAAGGCTCAATATTGATCATTTTGTTTGTCCAAGTTTTTTTTTTTTTTTTTTTTTTTTTTTTTTTTTTTTTTTTTTTTTTTTGTCTTTTTGAGACAGGTTCTCGCTATGCAGTTCAGGCTGGCCTTGAGCTCACTTCTGTAGCCCAGGCTGGTCTCGAACTCACACAGATCCTCCTGCCTCAGTGCTGGAATTACAGGTGCACGCCACCACACCCGGCTTGTCCAAATAATTTTTAAGGCATTTTGTAACCTATGCTAATACCCTATTACTATTCCAATTGAAATCGTAATAGAATTACTGTTTTTATTAAATGTAATATTCTTAACTAAATACATAAAGTTTGTGTTTTACTCAACTCTCATTTCCTTGGGTAAAGTTCTATAGCTGCTGTTTCTCTTCCTCCTTCTCTCCTCTTGCTCTTTTTTTTTTTTTTTTTTTTAAGACAGAGTCTTGTTATGTAGTATAGTCTGATCTTACTTATGTAGCCCAGGCTGGCCTGCAACTCATGACAATGCTCCTACCTTAGCCTCCTGAGTTCTTGGATTATAGGTGTTTTGTAGGCTTACATTTCATTTATATGCCCTTAAATTTATTCCTGAGTATTTTCTATTTATTTATTTGTTTTTACAAGATGGGTTCTCACTGGTAGTTCAGGCTGGCTTCAAATAGACTATGGAGCCCAGGCTGTCCTCAAACTCGGTGATCCTCCTGCCTCCTCCCAACCTTCCTGGATTACAGGCATGCATCACCACAGCTAGCTTATTATTTTACTGTTACAAGTGAGATATTTTTTCTTTGTTACCAGAGTGGAAATCATTAGTTTGAGGTCAGAATATTTTGTTACAAGTCCAAGCTCTGCTTTGAGTAAATTCTTTTTTTTTTTTTTTTTTATAGTTTTTTTTATTTTTATTTTTATCGGGGATCGAACCGCGGTCCCTGCAGCCGCCCAAGCTTTCCTAAGCAGGTGCTTTAGACCACTGAGCCATCCCACCGGGCCCCTGCTTTGAATAAATTCTTAACATAGCTTTGATGAAATAAGTTTGATGGTCTGCAAGTGAAGCAGAATAGTATTTCACAATTGTTGAGGTTTTTTTAATGTAAATGGGGCAAGTGTATGAAATCGTTTTTTGATTTTTTTAAAATGTATTTGGCACAGGATCTTACTATGCAAGTTGGACTCATAGTAATCCTCCTTTTTTCAGCCTCCCAAATGCTGGGATTAGGGCATGTGCCATGTGCCACCATGCCAAGTCTCAGGGCCAGAGAGGCATAGGGTGTTAAGGATCGAATCCTGTTCCCTGCACTTGCCTAAGCAGGTACTTTAGTCTGCTGAGGTATCTCACTGGCCCATGTATTTTGTTTTTGTTTTTGTTTTAAATATTCTCATTCATAATTTTGTTTATTTATTTATTTTTATGGCTGGCTCAGCCTGCCCTGAGGGCAGGGCTGGCACAGCATGTGGTGCCGGGGATTGAACCACGGTCCCTGCAGCCGCCTAAGCTTTCCTAAGCACGTGCTTTAGACCACTGAGCCTTCCTGCCGGGCCCCTTTATTTTGAATTCTAAAACTGAGATACACAAAAAAAATTTAAAACAAAACAAAAGTAATTTTTTTAAATTTTATTTTAGGAAAGGGTCTACAGGATGTTCAGGGTCTCACTAATAGATCAGGACTCATAGTGATCCACCTGCCAACAGCCTCCCAAGAGCTAGGATTACAGGCATGTACCACCACCACACCCAACCTCAGTTGCCATCTCCTTGTGCCCCAGGGGCAGGGCCAGCGTGGCAGGTCCGGGGATTAAATTCCTGATCCCTGCACCTGCTTGCAGGGGCTTTAATCCACTGAGCTATTTGGCTGGCCCTAAAATATTTAGATAAATAGAAAAGCTACTGCTTTTGTAGCAGTTCCTCATCTAGCATCTTTTTTTTTTTTTTTTTTGTCTTTTTGAGACAGGGTCTCGCTATGCAGTTGAGGCTGGCCTTGAGCTCACTTTTATAGCCCAGGCTGGTCTTGAACTCTCACCAATCCTCCTGCCTCAGCCTCCCGAGTGCTGGGATTACAGGTGTGAGCCACCACGCCTGGCTAATCATCTAGCATCTTTTGAACTCTTGTGTTGCCTCAAATGATTTTTAACAGCTTTATTGAGATATAATTTATGTATAATAAACTATACATTTAAAAATACAATTTCATAAGTCTTACTTAACCTCATTAATTTTTTTTTTAATAATATGGCTGGTTCAGCCTGCCCTGGAGGTAGGGCTGGCACAGCATCTGGTACTGGGGATCTAACTTTGGTCCCTGCAGGTGCCTAAGCTTGCCTAAGCAGGCACTTTAGACCACTGAGCCATCTTGCCAACCCTCATTCATCTTTTTGAGGACTGAATGAAGCCAGGGTGTTGCCCATGGTAAGCAAGTGTTCTGTTACTGAGCTAGATCTCTAGTTCTTTTAAACTATTTTTAGGTATACAGTTTAAGAGTATTTTTATTAAACTTTTTTTTTTTACTGCCAGCTCAGCCTGCCCTGGGGGTGGGGCTCGCATAGCACATAGTGCCAGGGATTGAACTGCGGTCTCTGGTTGCCTAAGCTTGCCTAAGCAAGCGCTTTAGACCACTGAGCCATCTCACTGGCAAGAATATTTTTATTGGGGCTGGGGAGATGGCTCCGTGGCACAAGTGCCTGCCTGGCAAGTGCAAGGTCGTGAGTTCAAACCCTGGTCCCACAAAAAAAAAAAAAGAATATTTTTATTTATGTGTGTATTTGTTGCAGCCTTTTAGGGATGGTTGAGACAGGACCTCACTATGTAACTGTGTATTTTAGGGTAATTTTGAACTCATTATGTAGAGTAGGCTACCTTCACTCACAGCTTTCCTTAGCCTCCAGAGAGCTGGGATCACAGCTGTATATCACAATGCCCAGGACAATTTTAAAATATTAAGCATATTGATGTTGCTGTGTAACAGATATCCACAATTTTTAATGTTACAAAACTGAAATTATATACCTGATAATTAATTCCTCATTTCCTTTCTCTGTCACCCTTGGTAACCATACTTCTATTTCTATTAATTTGAGTATTACTTGATTGCTCATATAAATAAAAATTTTTTTTCTTTTTTTTTTTTTTGCGGGACGGGTTTGAACTCATGACCTTGCACATGCCAGGCAGGCACTTGTCCCACAGAGCTATCTCCCCAGCCCCTAAAATCTTTTATAATTATATTTTTATTTTATTTTGAAGAGTAAAAACAAGAGCAAGAAAAAACAAAAACAAGGTAACATGTAGCAATATATATGTTACATATTTTGTAAATAGAATCTTAATGGTATGGTATTTGTCCTTTTTGTGACTGGATTATTTCACTAAACACAGTGTTCTCAAGGTATATATGAACATGATTTCCTTTTTTGTTTGTTTGTTTGTTTGTTTTTGTTTTTGCAGCATTCAAACTCACAACCTTTCACTTGCCATGCAGGCACTTGTGCCACAGAGCTATCTCCCCAGCCCCAGATTCCTTTTTTTTTTTTGAGACAGAGTTTATGCTACATAGCCTAGGCTGGCCTTGAACTCACACCAGTCCTTCTGCCTAACCCTCTAAGTGCTAGGATGATAGGCAGGAGCCATTATACACAACTCCTTCCTTTTTTAAGACTGAGTAATATTTGATTTGTGCATATACCACATTTTTGTTTTCCTCCTCATTTGCAGATAGATATTTTGGTTGTTTGCATGTCTCACTAGTTGTGAATGATGTTACATAGAGGCTTGCAGGTGTCCCTGCCCTCCCAGCATACCCAGAGGTAGTATTGCTAAGTCATATAGTAATTTTTATTTTTATTTTTTGTATTTAATACACAGTCTACAGGGCATGGTGGTGTATGCCTATAATCCCAGCACTTGAGAGGCAGAAGCAGGAGAATTGGTGTAAGTTCGAGACCAGCCTGGGCTACAAAAGTAAGCTCAAGGCCAGCCTGAACTGCATAGTGAGACCCTGTGTCAAAAAGATTAAAAAGGGGCCCAGCGGGATGGCTCAGCGGTCTAAAGCACCTGCTTAGGAAAGCTTAGGGGGCTGCAGGGACCGCAGTTCGATCTCCGGCCTCACATGCTGCGCTAGTCCTGCTCTCAGGGCGGGCTGAGCCGGCCATAAAAATGAGTGAATAA
>PVJA010055783.1:0-10000 GCA_004027025.1 Myocastor coypus | reverse complement strand
GCCATGGAGCTAGGTCCCAGTGCCAGGTCCCAGCCCCTGTTGCCCACTTGTAAATTAGGCTGTGGAGGGTTTTCTCAGTTTTAGGAATGTTATATATGTTCTTTAAATCTTTGTCTTTCAGGGCTGGTGGTATAGCTCAATAGGCTAAGCCCTTGCTTAGGGAAGCGCAGGGGCCAGGGTTCGATCCTTGGCACCTTGGCACTGTGAGCTCCACTAGCCCCACTCTCGGGTGCGCTGGCTGCGCAGTGAGACCCTGCTCAAAACATCTGTGTTTTAGCGCTGGCCTCCCAGTTGCTAAGCTGGGGCTCCACTACAGAGCCACACACCAGCCCTGCATGCAGTCTTGCGTTCATCCTGTCAGAGCTGTGACCTGCGGATATTTCCTCCCATTCTGTGGAGCTTGCCCTTCCACACTGCTAGCAGAGGGGTTTTTTGTTGGTAAATAAAAGTTACTAATTTTGACAATTGCTGAAAGTGTCTCTTTTTCCCCCTTGAGGGGTCACAGCACGCTTTTTATTTTTTAATGTATTTGCTACAGGGTCTTGTGCCACGGAGCTTTCGCCCCAGCCCCTAGTTGTCTAGGAAAATGCTTACCTTTAACTTCCTCTTAAAGGCAGGTGTATTAAAAAAATGGCTTTTCTTGGTATTTCACTTTCAAATTACTGATACGAAATTTTTTTTTTAAACATTTATTTATTTATTTATTTGCCTTTTTGAGACAGGATCTCACTATGCAGTTCAGGCTGGCCTTGAGCTCACTTTTGTAGCCCAGGCTGGTCTTGAACTCGCACCAATCCTCCTGCCTTAGCCTCCCAAGAGCTGGGATTACAGGCGTGTGCCACCACATCCAGTTTTACTGATACAAACGTATTAGAAACCTGGGCATTTGGTGGTACATGCCTGTAATCCCAGAACTTGTGAGGCTGAGGCAGGAGGATCACTCAGTTTGAGGTCAGCCCAAGTTAAATAGTGAGTTCAAGGTGAGTGGTATTTTAGTAGTTTGTTGAGTACTTGGGTTTCTTTTTATTTATATCACAAGAGAGTGCTGACTTTTGTCAAATGTTTTTTTTTTTTTTTCTGTATTGACTGAGATGATCCTGTGTTTTTCCCCTTTGTTTTATTAATATGTTGCATTATATTGATTTTTTTTTGGTCTTTTTGAGATAGGGTCTCACTCTGCAGTTCAGACTGACCTTGAGCTCACTTTTGTAGCCCAGGCTGGTCTTGAGCTTGCACCGATCCTCCTGCCTCAGCCTCCCAAGTGCTGGGATTACAGGCATGTGCCACTCACCTGGTTTTGGGCTGGCACAGCATGCAGTACCCAGGATCGAACTTGGGACCTTGTGCTTGCCAGGCAGGCACTTATGCCACTGAGTGCTCTCCCTAGCTCTGGACTTACTTTTAGTACAGGGATAAATCTCACTTAGTCATGGTGTATAGGAGGTTTTATTCTTTTTTTGGTGCCAAAGACCGAACCCAGGGCTTCCAGCTCGCTAGGCAAGCATTCTACCGCTGAGCCAAATCCCCAACCCCAGTCATTGTGTATAATTCTTCTAATGTCCTTCTGAATTTTATTTGCAAGTGTTCTGTTGAGATTCTTACATCAGTGTTCATAAAGAATATTGGTCTATATTTTCTTCTTCGATTTTTGTTGGCTTTGGTATTAGGCTACTGTTAGCCTCAGAATGAGTTAGTGATTTTCCTTTTCCTTTAGTTGTTGGAAAAGTTCTAGAAGGTTTGATGCTAACTCTTCCCTAAATGATTGATAAAAGTGATGGGATACAGGGTTTTTCTTTGCTGGGAGACTTTTGATGATTGCTTCGATCTCCTTCCTAGTTATAGTCAGATTTTCTGTTGCTCATAGTTTAGCCCCTGGCAGACTTACTTATTGTTCATATGTAAGTTATCCAATTCATGGGCGTACAGTCTTTCTCAGTGTTTTTCTTCCTCCTTTGCTCCCTCCCTCCCTCCCTCCTTCCCTCCCTCCCTCCCTTCCTTCCCTCCTTTGTCCAAGTCTAGCCCTAATACACATCTTCAGACTAGGCCCAGAGCTCCTACTCTAAGTCCTTGACTTGCAGACAAGCTCCACACTGGGAGAACATTCATAAGACGAACGCCTTTGCAAGTCCAAAAGAATGAATCACATACCCTTCACAGAAAGGTACAATGTAAAGTCTAAGCAAACCGAACACAAAAACATTGTAAATAAGCTATTTTTTCTTTGACAGGTTTTTGAAATACATTAACATCTCCACTCATGCACACCTCTACTTGCAAATAACTTGATTCACGGACAGTACAGTACAAGTGGTACAGAGGGGGTTGCGTGAGTCAGTAGACTGGAAGGAGGGTGGCAGGAGGCGGGGGTCATCGACAGTAGGGGACAGAGGGCAAGATGGAGTTTGGCCATACCTGAGGCTGATAGTGCAGATTTTTATTTTTTAAATTTTATATATTTAGTAGGGTGTTCACAGAATCTCACTCCACAGATCAGATTCATAGTGATCCTGTTTTTGGCCTCCCAAGTGCAGAGGTTACAGGCGCGTGCCACTATACCTGGTCTCAATCAGCATCTCAGTGTGCCCTAGGGGAGGGAATCGAACCCCAGTCCCGGCATCTGCCTAAGCAGGTGCTTTAATCTGCTAAGCTATCTGCTCAGGCCTGCCATTCCTTTATTGTTGGATATGCAGACCGGTCTAATTTTTAAAAAGTGGTGCTGCAGTAAACATTTTCTTTATACATCTTTAATGTCCTTCTTAGTTATTCACTTGATTAATTTTGCTACTTTTTCATTTTTGAACCCGAGGGCTTTGAGAGGAGTTGTGTGCTCAGCCCTTTTTACTTCCTATCTGAGGCAAGGTCTTCCTACCTGGCTGAACTGCTTAGGGGGCTCCAACCTGTGATCCTCCTGCTTCAGCCTCCGAGAGTGCTAGAATCACAGCTCCAGGCCTCCAGCTAGCCCACTTTTTTTTTTTTTTTGTACTTTAGGAAAGGGTCTACAGGATGTTCAGAAGCTCACTACTAGATCAGACTCTTCTGAAAAAAAGAGACAGGGTGTTGGCATGTTGCTCAGGTTGGCTGTGAGCCTCTGGGGTCAAAGGGTCCTCCCGGGGCGGCCTACAGGGCAGCTGGGACTGTAAGAGCTATAAGTACCTTGATGGTATTTCTTAAAGATATAGCTTATAGGTAGAACATTCTTGGGGAGCACGTTGGAGGCTGATAGAGGTTAGCGTGGGGTGTCCCCTTGTTTGGTGTCTTTGCAACTTTTCCTGTAAACGAGACAAAGTACCCGACACCCAGAGTTAAGGCAGGGAGGTTTGGTTTACTTTGGCTCACAGTCCACAGGTGGCAGGCTCCAAGGCAGGCGGGCGGGTGGCAGAAGGGCATCGAGGGCAGAAGCAGCTCCTGGCAGGCAGAAGGAAGGCAGCAAGAGCGGCATGCGTCAAGCCACCGCAGCAGCCTTCTTTCTGTGCCTCGTATCGCGTCAAGGCTCCGTATCCTTAGGACGGACAGCATGCCCTCTGCATGGGCCTTTCCATATCCATGCCCAGAATTATGCCAAGCAATCAGCGGGCCGATTCCGTGGTCAAACACACTGTGGATCCCAGCATCGCACGCACACTCTGGATCCAGCCACCCGTGAAAAGCCCGCCTAGGCCTGATGGAGGGGCTTTGGGGGACATCCGGGGAACTGTAGAGCACAGCTCCCAGTGTATCTGGATGGATCATGACACCCCTAGCCTTGGGCGCTATGTCTGGTCCCCAGGACCTCGTCCCATCTTCCCTGGCGCTGTTCCCCTTCTCTGCTTTTGAGATTCTGAGCTCTGCTGTGTGACCCTGCACACGCTCCACCACCACCTTCCTGCAGCACAGCCAGCCAGCCATGGACTGCATGCCCTGCAGCCACAAGCCAAATGCAACCTCTCCTACTTTAAGCTGTGGGTGGTGCAAACTGTGTATCAGAGAAAGGAGAGCTAACACAGGCCTTTGATTTTATATTATTATCATCATTATTATTATTATTATTATTATTATTATTATTATTATTTGTGGGACCGGGGTTCAAACTCATGACCTTGCACTTGCCAGGCAGGTAATTGTGCCACGGAGCTATCTCCCCAGCCCCTCAGGCCCTTTATTTAAAAGCAGAACAGTGAAAAAGCACTAGGCTTCTCTGTCCGGAGTTGTCCTTCCTGAGCACAGCTCTGGCCCGAGGTATCCCCATCCCACGGGCTGCAGGGGACACATGTGGCAAAGCTTGCTTTTGGCTCCACACAAAGTGAGTCTTCCTGCACTCGTGTTGTCTATAGTAACCTTCAGAATGCAGATTCCAGAAGGCAGAACTAGTGTGTGTTCATGTGCTTCGGCTAACTCCAGAAGCAAGGGGGTGACAAGTGGCACCTTCTGGGTGGTGACCTCGATGCTTCGATCCAGGACTGTAGGTAGGGTTGTGTGGGCTCAGGAGCAACGAGGAGCCACTCGTGGGCCTCCGCCCTCCTCCTCTGCGGCTGGGCAGTCCTGTGCTCCCGCTTCTCCTTTTTACCGCGCCTACCCTTGGCGACTTCCTCGCGGTGGTTCACTGGGGTTTGTTGGCCCGGCCCACGGCTTATGCCTCTCCCAAGCTCCTGCTCCTTTCAGCCATGACCTGTAGAGCTCTGCTGGTGACAGGTACACTGGGGACTTGGGGTTCCTCCAGGTGGAGCGGGGAGGGAGCACACTTTCCCATCTGAATAGAGGGAAGGTGCACAGACAGCGTAGGAGCAAGACTGGGGAAGAACCGAGAGGATTTGGGAAAGGATAAGTAACAGAAGAAGAAGAAGAAGAAGCGGAGGGCAGAGCCAGACCGAGGTGGGAAGGCCGCGCAGCTTGGGAGGGGGCCGTCCGGCCTCTCATCTTCCAGACAGGGAAACTGAGGCTCGGAGCAGTGACTAACGCGGCCAGAGCACCCGGCAGTGTGCGTCTCCCCGCCAGCCAGCGACTGTCTTCCTCTTGGAGTCCGCCTCCTGCACTTCGCCTCTAGTTCTGTTTAACAAGTATCAAGTATAAATCATTGTGGAGTGTCCAGTGAGCCAAAATACCAGGAGTTAGTTTCTGTACCTATGTTTTGTGGGAAATGAACCAAAAAGGGAAGGAAATGCCTGAGAGTTAGATAGGAAGGAAATTTTCTAAGTCTATCGGCGCTGCGCTGTTGGACAAATAGGTGTGTGGGAACGCCAGGTAAAGGGCCAGTTGTTCCTTCAGCTGGGGCAGGAGCTTAGCCAGGGACCTGCTCAGCCCGGGGTGGGGGGCTGGGGCTGAGTCAGCAGACGCGTGGAAGCCAGCGTGGGGGCCACTGATGGGCGTTGTTCCGAGCTAACTCCGAACGTTCATAACCGCTTCAGGGAGTGGGTTGCTCAGCGGGAATCCTGCGTGAGCCGCCACCCCCCCTAAAGAACTGCAGTGGTGTTTGGCTAGTGCGTTTTGCTTACACAACATTTTAGGTAATAATGACTGCATCATGGATTCCCTTGGTGAGCCACTCGTGCAAATGAATCCCCTCGCTGGGACGCTGTGCAGCACGCGCTGGCTTTTGGCCTTTGAGGCTGGAATATTTACTACCTGGCCCGGGTAGAGATGGTGCAGGGAGCCCAACCAGGCCGGCAGAGCTGCGCGAGGAGGCGGGGACCAGAGTCGCGTCTCGGTCCTGACGCTGGGCTGGGGCATCTGGGCAGGCTGGTGGTGGGGCAGGAAGGCTCGCCCCTCACTGGGCCTGACCCGCACCCCTTCCCCCACCCAACAGCCTTGGCCTTATGTCATGGGTTCAACCTGGACACCGAGTTTCCAGTCACCTTCCAGGAGAGCGCAAGGGGCTTCGGGCAGACCGTGGTCCAGCTTGAGGGAACCCGGTAAGGGCCATGGAGCGGTTATCACCCCAGGGCCTCCTTAGAATCTCTCCTTAGGGAACATTTAAAGTTCTTCCAGGCCTTTACATGAGCAATTCTGTCATTTTGCACACATGCGAGTGTGCTTGAAAGTTAATTCTAGGGCTGGTGAGATAGCCCAGGTGGCTAAGCACTTGCTTCGGAGTCACGGGGACCAGGGTTCTATTCCCGCTCCCGCATGCTGTGCCAACCCCGCCCCCGGGGCACACTGAGCCCGAATGAGTGGCGTGGTGGCACACACCTGTAATCCCGGTGCTGGGGAGGCTGAAAACAGGAGGCTCACTGAGTCTGAGCTGTGCAGTGAGACCCTGTACCAAATGCATAATTGAAAATAAATTCTGCGCACAGGGGTTGCTGGGTCCAAAGAGTACACAGGCAGGTCCGATTTTCATAGGTTTTTCTAAATGGGCCTCTGTGGGGTAGAGCAATGTCGACCTGCACCAGAAAGTTGTGGAAACATCTGCTTCCTGTCCCTTCACCTCTCTGTGTTGTCATACTTCAATAAGTGTAAACCACAAGTTGGTCTTTCTTTCTTTCTTTCTTTCTTTCTTTCTTTCTTTCTTTCTTTCTTTCTTTCTTTCTTCTTTCTTTCCCTCTTCCTCCCCCTGTCCTCCTCATTCTTTCTTCAGATAGGACCTCACGTGCACTTCAGCCTGGCCTTGAACTATGTAGCCCAGGCTGGTCTCGAACTCACAATGTTCTTCCTGCTTCAGGCTCCCCAGTGCTGGGAGCCCACCATGCCAGGCTCACAATTTCGTTTCAAATTTGCTTTTAATGAGTAATATGTTTCCTTTTCTGTGTGCACTTTCCTGCTGCTCACCTTTTTTTTTTTTTTTTTTGCCCCCTCAAGGGTTTGTAGGAACTGATTACATCAAGGGAGATATCGTGGGGTTCTGGCTCAGTCTCCTGCTCCCCCAGCTGCTCCTTTTTCTTTAATTTTGCTTATAATAGTTTCTAATATACAGAAATCTATTTTATTATATTTTTCTTTTTAAAATCAGACTTTATTGGTATATTTTATTTTTATTTTCTTATGTATTTATTACAGGGTCTCACTATACAGCCCCAGTTCAAAGTGATCCTCCTGTCCCAGCCTTCCTAGTGCTGGGATTACAGGCATGCTCCACCACACCCTGTCTCGGTGGCTGGCTTGTCACATGTACCTGAGGCCCAGCCCTCATGGCATGTGGTGCTGGGCATTGAACCCCAGTGCCTGCACTTGCTTAGGCAGGTACTTAGTCCACTGAGATATCTTGCTGGCCCTGGTTCATTTTAGATATATGAGGTGATCATGTTCATCACAGAGAATTTGTTTCTGTACAAGTGCCTTCCTTTTAATCCTCACTCCCCTCCCCATGTACAAAAACTTTATTTCCATGTTTCTTTTTCTCATTAAAAAAAAAAAAAACTTTTCCCTTCTTTCCCCTTCCTTCTCCTTCCAGCCCCTCCTCATTTGAATCTTTTCTTTTTATTTCACAGTACCTATTGTACGTTTTGGACCTTAGTTATACATTTGGCTTTTTATACCCAAGAGACTATACAGTGTTTACACATGTGTGTTTGATTTATTAACTTAATTGGATTTTTTTTTTTTTTTTGTCTTTTTGAGACAGGGTCTCACTATGCAGTTCAGACTGGCCTTGAGCTCACTTTTGTAGCCCAGGCTGGTCTCAAACTCGCACCGATCCTCCTGCCTCAGCCTCCCGAGTGCTGGGATTACAGGTGTGCGCCACCACGCCCGGCTATTTCACTTAAGAGTGCTCCCATTTTTCTAGAAGCATCTCAGGCTTATCCTTCTTTAGGGCAGAGTAATGCTCCATTGTCCCACATCTTCTTTAGCTCTTCACCAGTTGATGGGCATTTGGGTTGTTTCTGAGATTTGGCATTCCCAGGGATCATGTTTATTCATTTATAGTACTGAAGGTTGAAATCAGGATCTTCACACTGAGATGCATCTCTGCCCCTTTTTAATTTTTAAAAAAATCATTTTGAGACAGGGTATGACTCACTAAATTGCCCAACTTGCAGTCCGCCTGCCTCAGCCTTGAAGAGTGCTTGAGCTGACAGGCGTGCAGCACCATGCCAGGCTGCCGTTGTCCGTTTAAAGCCATCCTCAGAGTTTGCATCTTCCTTCCCATTTGGAAGAAAAACAAAAGTCTCGGTTTTTTTTCATTGCTAATTGCTCCACTTCCTTACTGAAATCCAGGAGCTTTGGGAGGGTCCCTACCTTGTCCTGGTTCCCCCTCTTTCGGCAGGGTGGTGGTCGGAGCCCCCCTGGAGGTCACGGCTGCCAACCAGACAGGTGGTCTCTACCAGTGTGACTACAGCACGAGCCGGTGCGAGCCCGTCCCCCTGCAAGGTGCGTCACTGCCCTGCGGATCCCAGAGCTGGGTGCCACCCTGCGGCCATGCTCTGGGGCGCTGTGGTGGGGGCTCCTGGCCTCTGCTCGCTCTTCTCTGGGTTTTAGGTAGCTTCTCTCTGCGTTTACCTCCCGCCAGGCTCTCCCACAGCCCCTCTAAGCCCGCGATGGTGATCGATGTGTCGCGTTTGCCTCCTCAGTGCCCCCGAAGGCGGTGAACATATCCCTGGGCTTGGCTCTGGCAGTGGCCACCAACCCCACCCAGCTGCTGGTGAGTGGCCCGGGGGGCCGGAGCAAGGGATGGGATCCCTGGGGGACGTGGGGGCGGGAGCCAGGCCAGCCACTAGCTCGCACGGGTACCCTGCTCCCCAGGCCTGTGGCCCCACGGTGCACCAGACCTGCAAGGAGAACACGTACGTCCAAGGCCTGTGCTTCCTGTTTGGCTCTGACCTGCGGCGGCAGCCTCAGCGCGTCCCGGAGAAGCTCAGAGGTGAGGTCGCCCTCCGCCACCCGGCACCTTTCCACCCAGGGACTAGCAGGGCCTTAGCCTGGCCGCGTCCTGCTTCTTCCCGATGCAGCCTAGGGCCGTGCTGCGCTCCGGCTCACTCTGCCCTCCGCGCTGCTCCACACTGGCCGCTTGGCCCTACATCTGTGCACCCACTCGGTGCTAGGTTCTAATCTCTTCTCGCTGTCGTGTAGGCCCCAGCAGACAAGGAATATCGGCTAGTGTTCACTGGTACCCGGGCTCGTGTGTTGTTGCTTGGCCAGGGTCTTCTGAATTAAGTAGCTTAAGGTGTGTGTGTGTGTGTGTGTGTGTATAGAGTAGTCTATCATTTAACCTCATAATTAGCATCTCATTACTTCCGTCTTTTTTTTTTTTTTGAGGTTAGTCTGCTTTCTCAAGGGGAAGGAATTTTGCAAGGGTCTTAGTGTCCCAAGGGGGGAATTTTGGCAAGCATTTGCACAATCGTTACCGCATCTCCATTCCTTAAACTTTTTATTTTATTTTATTTTTTATTTATTTATTTATTTATTTTTAAAATTTTATTTATTTATTTATTTATCTTGTTTCAGAACCCCTGTTTTGTTTATTCACTCATTTTCATGGCCGGCTCAACCCACCCCGAGGGCAGGGCTGGTGCAGCCAGCATGTGGTGCCGGGGATCGAACCTCGGTCCCTGAAGCCGCCCAAGTTTCCCCAAGCAGGCGCTTTAGACCACTGAGCCATCCCACCGGGCCCCAAACTTTTTATTTTTTAAAGAAAGTACAAGGTAGTATTAAAAAAAATTACAAATGATACAGAATTTCGCTAAACAAAATAATACAGATTTCATAGTATTTGTTGAATTGCATCCTGGAAGCTCTTTCTTTTTTTCTTCAACCCCCTGCTTGCGGCCTTGCAGCTTCATTCCCGCGCATCTTTATCCCTTTCAGGGCACCAGGTGACAGCTGCTCGGTTTTCCCTGCCTAGTATCATCTGCTTCTGCGGCTTCTTGTCCATCTTTCTTACTTTAGTTCCCACTTTGAGGTGTTCAAGATTGCTTTAAAAAACAACAACAGCCGCGCGTGGTGGCGCACGCCTGTAATCCCAGCACTCGGGAGGCTGAGGCAGGAGGATCGGTGTGAGTTCGAGACCAGCCTGGGCTACAAAACTGAGCTCAAGGCCAGCCACAACTGCATAGGGAGACCCTGTCTCAAAAAGACAAAAAAAAAAAAAAAA
>PVJA010055782.1:0-10995 GCA_004027025.1 Myocastor coypus | reverse complement strand
TTTTTTTTTTGTATCCTCCAGGGTCAAATCCCCTCAGGATCAAGTTTGGGACCATAGGCAGTACTTTGTAGAACTGTTGTTAGTGTCAGCCTTCGGGACGAGCAACCAAAATGTCCATCATTTGAAGAATGGTTAAAGAAAATGTGGTATTTTTATACAATGGAATACTACTCATCCATAAAAAATGATAAGTTTGAAGACTTCATATATAAATGGATGTATATTGAACATATACTCATTAGTGAAATAAACCAGACCTATATGTGTAATTTCTCTTTCTAATTTTGGAGAATTTAAAGACGGCCTTGGAGTTAATCCAGATTATTAGTTAAAACATTCAATAGAACAGAGTCCTCTAGCCCTCCCCTAGAGATCTCTGTTCAGGAACTGTGGAAGTGTGCTAGGAGTTGGCTAGGGACAGGTGATGGATACAGCAGAAACCAGTATAGGGAGTTACTGTAGATTTTTACATGCATGACTTTTATTATTTACATTTGTCTTTTTTAATAAAAAAAGAAACAAAATTGTATAACAAAATAATAAAAGAAGAGCTAATACACTATGTATCAGGTATAGTGAGTTGCTGTATTTGACTCCTATACTAAGTGGGCCTTAGAGCTTGATACCACAGCAGGAAACTGAAAAGTGTGTCACAATGGTTGTTCTTGTCTCCTGGGTATTTGGACCTTATTGCATGAGAGCTTCTGTTTATCCTATATAGATAGGGCTTGATAATTAAATTTTGAAACACAAAAACACCTAGATGTCTGGAATACCTGGCACAACTTATTGCTTAAGTAATATTAATGGCTTTGGGGGATGAGAAAGATCTATGACTTGGGAATATTTTACTTTCTTTGGAAGGAACAAAGTCAATTTTCATTTTGCTCCTACTCTTTTTCTGCTCATAAATAGGCCTACTTCTCCTGCTGGCAGAATAAATCAAGCTCTTCCACTGGGCATCCAGGGGCCCCTGTGATCAGGCCCCAATCTACCCTTGCAGTCTATTTGAGCTAAGACTCACCACGGGATAAATCCCACCAGGTGCGGGGGGAGGGGGGAGAACTAATCTCGGGCCCCACCGTGTCTCCTTTCCTCACCTCACTCATTTGTTCATAGTCCAAATATTTATGGAATATGTACATACCACAGACTATGCTAGATGACAGATGCTCTTGGGATACACATCCCTTGTCTCTGCCCAGCCAGATCAAGAGCTTGGAGTCAGGGCAGCGTCCTCCCTGGAATGTGAAAAATGAGGGGAAAGATGACTGCACCAGAGAGCAGGTTGTGACAAATAACTGTGATTGGGCCACACAGGAGAAAGGTGAGAGCAGAAGCTCAGGCTTCACAAGGATCTCTTCTAGAGACTAGGCATGGGATTCACTTACACTAAAGGCCAGCCACATATGGGGAAAGAGCCCTGAGCTAGGATACCTGGAAACCTGGGCCTCTGCCTAAACAGCTATGGGACTGCTATAGTTTGAATCTGGTTTGTTCCCTCCAAAACTCGCACTGAGTGTTGCCTGTGTGGTTTGAGGATCTTCCAGGGGTGATTAAACCATTAAGTGGGGTTAATGAATTTCTATCATGAGTGTCCACTCTCATGGGACTGGGTTAGTGACAGAGCTGGTCACTAAAAAGCGAGTCCCCTCATGTTTTGCTTCTTTTGCACACACCTGCTTACCCTTTTGCTTTCCACCATGCGTCAAAGCAGCACAAGCCCCCCTGCCCCCTCAAAGCTAAGATGATGCCAGCCCCATCCTAGAACATATTGGCCTCTAGAACTGGAGACTCAAATTAACATTTCAAATTTATAAATTGGTTACTTTCCAGTATTTTGAAAACTGAGACGGCAATTGTGCCAGTCTCTTCCCATCCTTTGTGCTGTAGTTGCCCACTCTGCCCAGTGCGGTTGCCAGCGGTGACCTCTAAAGATCCTTCTCGCTACCTGATCCAGCCCAAGTGTCATCTCTGAAGCCTTTGCTGATCCCCTTCGCTGACCATGTTGCTGCAGACAGACAGACAGACAGACAGACAGATAGACAGACAGACACCTGTGAGCGCTGGTGATTTCTAGATGCATTTCTGTTTTCTCCTCCTGACCATGAGCTCCTTATCCCAGCATCCTGGCTCATAATTATTAGGAAAGTGGTATGCATCTGTAACCGCAGAGTCCTGGGAGGCTGAGGCAGAAGGATCACAAGGCCAAGCCCCTAAGGTTGTGGGCAACCTTAGCCAGTTGGTGAGACCCTGTCTCAAAATTTTAAAATGGGCTAGCTTACAGTTCAGTGCCAAGGACCTGGGTTCAGTCCTCGGAGGGTAGGAAAAGTATACTGCTTTGAGTTTATTGACAAAAAAGGAATATTCCTAGATCTGTAATTCTGGAGTTGTCCACAGGTGAAGAATTTCTACTGATGGCCACAGTAGAAACAGCACTTGTATACCATAGAATCCCTCCCTGGGAAGATGTAAAAGGGACCATGAAGGGCTTTCCTCAGGGACCTGTTCTCTGGCCCCTGAGAGGGTCTCTGCTGGTCTCTTCCCCTCTGTCCATAAAGTACCAGTCTGTCAGGCAGCAACACAGGTCTGGGCCGCCATGACCCAGCCTGGCCTCACCATTTTCCTGCTTCTCAGCTGGCTGTGTCAGGCTGGTAACCAGCCCAGGACAGTGGTCTGGCCCTCACGGACCTCCCTCCTGGGGCTCGGTCTCCCTTCCCACTCCAGCTGTGCCTCCACATGCTCCCAGGGCTGCCACTGCTCAAAACTCTCTCTGGGCTCCTGATTGTGCTGTCCCTTTTCTGGTCTTCTTATCTCCCACCCTGCTCCCTCCACTAGATCCTCTCCCTCCACCTTCTCTCCAGGCCAACCCCTTCTGGCTCTCTGAGATCCAGCCTTTTCCAGAAAGCTTTCCTGGACTTGTTGGCTTCAACACTTTCCTATAGTAACATTTACTTCTTCCTCATCTCCCACCCTCAGGCTCCATCTTGCTCACACAGCAAATGGCTTATATTTTCACAATGCTGTGCCCAGCACAGGCCTGGTAAGACCTGTAATAAAGAATGAATGTGGGGCTGGGGAGATAGCTCAGCAGCATAAGCACTTGCCTGGTAAAGGCAAGGTCCCAAGTTCAATACCTGGTACAAAAAAAAAAAAAAAAAAAAATTAAGCGATATGAGGGGCTGGGGAGAAAGCTCCGTGGCACAAGTACCTGCCTGGCAAGTGCAAGGTCATGAGTTCAAACCCTAGTCCTGCAGAAAAACAAAACCAAAACAAACAAACAAAAATAGGTAAATAAATAAAATTACAAAAACAAATTAAGGGATATGATCTAGCAAGGCAAACCAAGAACCACACTCCTCCACTGGAGGACAGACAAGTGAGATTGGGGGAAAACAACTCCACTTTTATGTTGATTCTGACTCAAACAACAGCCAGTGCTCGTTTGCACACAAAAACACACTATTAAAAAAGGAGTAGGACAAAGGACAACCTCAAAAGAGACACATGCTTTCCTCATAGGAGACCAGAGTGTCTTTCAAGAAAAGGAATCCTGAGGTTAACAAGAAGATGTCCCTTTCATTCTTTGTGAGGTAACTGTATGGCAGTTTTATTCTCCATAGAAAAGGTCCACAGACTTCTACTAGGCTCTGCCTCTGATCACGGCCTTAACTCCACATGTCCCAGTATCACCTTGAGATTCAGGTCACAGGTATATGTATCTGCTCAATCAGGATGTGGGAAAGTAACCAAGTGTGTGTGGGGGGCATGGGGGGGGTGTGGGGATTGAACATGGATGCTGAGTGCCATCGGCCTCTCCCACTTTGATGGAAGTTCCCTGGCGTACAGGGTCTGAGGGCCCTTTGGTGAGTCCTTACAGGAAGACTGGAGAATACATTTGTACTTCTTTAAATGGCCTCAGTCTCCCTTTTAAACAGGAGGCCTAGGTCTAGGTTAGGTTTGAAAATCAGACAAGAGATCCTTTCTCCACAGTAGTGATTCAGATCATCTTTTTTTAATATAATTTTTTATTTATTTTTTGTTTCAGAACTTTTGTTTATTTATTTATTTGTTTGTTTGTTTATTTTTATGGTCGGCTCAGCCTGCCCTGAGGGCAGGGCTGGCACAGCATGTGGTGTTGGGGATTGAACCGCAGTCCCAAGCTTTCCTAAGCTGGTGCTTTAGACCACTGAGCCATCCTGCCAGGCCCCCTTTTTTTTTTTTTTTTCAGAATTTTTTATTTCAGATCAACCTTTGGACAGCAGACAGAGAGCTTTTACTGTTACACAGAGCACATAACATTTCAGCAGGATTCACATGTATGCTGTTTGTACGTGATGGTTAATCTGGATTGTCAACTCGATTGGCTCAGAAGACAACTAGGAGATTGGAAAAACACATTTCTGGGTGCATCTGGGTGGGTCACAGAGGCATGGCCTTTGGTCACCGGCCCCCTCCTCTCTCTGGCTTGCTCTGCTTCCTAGCTGCCTTTGCCATAGCCTCCCGCCATGAAGTTCCTACCTTATGGACTGAGACCTCTGAAACCATGAACCAAAATCACCCCTCCCCCTTTAGGCTGTGAGTGTCATATATACTTGTCTAGCAACAAGAAAGCTGGCTGACATATCAGGAGTACTGTGGCAACTAGCCCGTGCCTACAGCTCAAAACACTGCCGCACTTACTTCATCCTGTTGCCAGCAATCAAATATCACCACTCCCCTCTGCTATTCCAGGAACTCAACACTCCCAGTGGATATAAACACCCTGTCTCAGTGGCAGAATTCCTGGTATCATATGTGGCAGAGGACACAGAAGAGAGCCACCATGAGATTTTCCAGGATGCTAGTTAATTTCTTAATGTCCTAGTGTCATCTGGGCACCCTTGGGGAATGTAGTGGTGGTACAGCTTGTCCATAATAAATCTGGTATGCAACTCGCCCACGATAAATCTCTTCCAACATCTCCTTAAGCCTTTTCATTCCTTCCTCTGCACACAGCAGGGAGGTTCTGGCCTGTCAGCACCATTAGATGGAGGCCATTATTGAGCCCTAATTTCACTGCAGCCACTAAGAAAGCGATGAGGTCATCCCTGCTACACCAACCAGTGTGCTGAGCCCAGAGACTCCGCTTGATAGAGCTGCACCCTGTTCTCTTCACAGAGCCCTTGGAATCCACCCATGCATGTGCTCCTCAGGCTGTACAGAGCGCTCTAGGGGATTCTTGTCCTTCCTTTCAGAAGCTCTATCTTTCCAGGGCAGACTTTTGGAGTGCGGTGGTCACAGGAGGCAGGTCTTGAGAGAAAAGGCATTCCATGTAAGGTGCTTGCCCAGGATGATCTTGTCAATGAAGGGAAAAACATGGCAGACAGATCAGACATGATGGGCATGGGAAGTTCAGAGAGCCTCAAGAGTTCAGTGTGCTCAGGTTCATCAGAGCCAAATGGATTTCATATATTGTTTTACAGTTTATACAAAATTTATAAATATAAATTATGCATGCCTTAATCATGTCAGTTATAAAATTCATATTATTCCTGGAGCTAAGTAAGCTTCTTGTTGAGATTCATCTTTTTTTCTGTTTTTTTTTTAATTTTTAATTTTATTTATTATTTTTATTCTTGTTTGAGAACCTTTGTTTATTCACTCATTTTTATGGCTGGCTCAGCCCACCCCGAGGGCAGGGCTGGCGCAGCATGTGGTGCTGGGGATCGAACCGCGGTCCCTGAAGCCGTCCAAGCTTCCCCAAGCAGGGGCTTTAGACCACTGAGCCATCCCGCCGGGCCCCTTTTTAAAAATCCATTTTAATGAGAAAAAAGATAAAATAGCAATGAAACGGTTTCAAAACAGATTAGTAGGACAGTTACAATAATTAATACATTGCATATTGTTGTCTTCATAGTAGTTATTCAGAGGACAAGATGTAGACATTCTATGTTATCTAAATGATATTAATACAAATGGTGAACTAAGAGGAAATGGCTGCATATCTATCCTAATATATATATATATATATATATATATATATATAATTTTTCACAGCAAAATGGTCCTTTTATACTTTTGCAGAGTTAGTAACATGTGATACCAGGTTGCCTAGAGACTAATAGCTGACCTTAACCAGACAAGATATTTATCTTAGGATTGAGGTAGCTTGTTTGCTTTAGGCACTAAGGTCTCTTTTGTGACATCCTGCAACTCAGGGGTATCCCAAATTTTCTGAACAAAGAGATTATGGAGCCACAGAGGAAAATGATTGATGATGTATAGTGTACCTAAGGAGTCACCTAGAGAGAAAACATTCTCTGAGGCTTTCACAGAGAGCAAATTGGTCAAGCAGGGGCAATGACTCATTCAGACAGCTGACATCGACAAAAGATCTGCAACTTGCTGTACATGGTTCCAGAGTAAATCCTGAGTAGATTTGACTGACCTTGTCAGATAACAAAAGTTACATTTTTAGTTATATAGGTCTTGCTTTAACTTGGTCTTAACCATCTAGCAGAAAAGTGTAACCATGAGATATAAAAAGTAATGTCATATTAATATGCAGAGCTGTAAAAGGCTCAAGATAACCACTTCTGATAATTTACAGTTGTGCTGATAACTCATTACTATTATGGACTATTGGACTATATTGGGTTATTTTGCTGAATTCAAGTACCTACAATCTTTGGGTTGTCTTCAAGTAGAAAACGGTTCTTTAAAGACTTCTCCAAATGCAGCTTTTCTCACTGCAATGGAACACCCATCTCTGACAAAACAAAACAGAAACAGGGGACAAGCTGGGAGGCAGAAAAGCTAGGAAATCGATCAAATGTGTGTAGGTGAGATACGTAGATACATAGACTTCTAGGGCCACTCCTAGTTGGTATGTCTCTTAAAGGATTTGAACATAGAAGCATATAGGAAGGTGAGCTTGGAGCTGCAACTGGTCTCTTTAGAGGATGCTGTTCATCTGATGGCAACATCCAAGCTTGGAGCAGGGGTCCTAGGGGCCTGAAATCTATGGGTGCTATGTGAGCCTCAGAATCTCCTTTAGCTCAGGTCCCCAAGTCCTGCCCTATGTGAGTTAGTCAAAGTCTGAGACTTCTAGGACTTCTGTTTGGTGGCTCCTCCTCCTTTATCCTGTATCTCCAAGTGTGAGCTGCCCAAGTCCTGAACTCTGATATATCCGCCTCCTCTGTCCAGCTGGACCTGGAGGTCCTGCTTGGTCCATGTCCCTGAACCAAAAGTTGGCACACACATCCGGAAGAAAGATATGAGGCTCACATTCTCTCTTCTTGAGGACCACAGCCCTCTGTCAGAATACTGTCCAGTGCATACCCATAGCTGTTTCAGTTTTATGGTTGTTCACACAGTGGGAGAAATCCTCTATCATCCTTTGCTCATCATTTGAATTTCCATCTTTGCAGGGCTGTGTATTCCCTCATACACTGAAGCAAAATCTGTCTCCACCAACCCCTGCCCATCCTTCGCAGGACCTTGTCCTTGAAACTCATTTTTCCTTCTGCTCTGTAGACAGGGATCTGATGTCCTCTCTGCCTAGAGCAGGGCTGTGTATGAGTAAAGTGAGAAATAAATGTCTGGCTCATTTACAGAGAAGCTTCTTCTCACTTGGGCTCCTGTCTTCCTCTGCTTGGGCCCACAATGACAGGAATACTTGCCACTTATGTCTGCTCAGAGGAGGGATGAATGGACATTCATCCACTTCAGTATCCACCATGTGTACATGGTGTCCTTTTTTTTGTATCTTTTAAGGAAGGGTTTACAGGGTGTTCAGGGTTTCATTACTAAATTGGATTCTTAGTGACCCACCTGTTTATAGCTTCCTAAGAGTTGGGATTATAGGTGCGCACCACCACACCCAGTCTCACTTGCCATCTCAGTGTGCCCCAAGGACAGGACTGGCATGGCAGGCATGGTGTCCATTGTAAGCAGGACACTAATCAATGTTCCGTGCATTGTGTTGGTTTTGGGCTTGAGCAGAGAAAGCAGGAGGTCACACCCATCCTTGTTGCTAAATCACTTCACTGCGTTCAAGGGGCCCTGCCCCTTTCCTGCTGGGAGATTTCATTCTGCTGCTTCCCACCATGTTATCCCCTCCCAAACCTACCCCAAATGATCCACACTGTTAGCTGGCACCACTCCTGTGGTTGTCTTTGCCACTCTAGAGTGTTCACAGTGTCACCAGGGCATTCACATTCATCTGACTTGTGAGGTAAGGGCAGTGCCAACCCCAGTCATCACATGGAAGAATGTATTTGTCCCAAGAACTTTTGTGTGTGTGAGAGATATACACACATGCCACTTGGGTGAGGCAGAGATAGAAACAGGTGTGGATAGTGAATATTTTCCCTTTAAATGTTTGTGTGTGTGTGTGTCTTTGTATTAGGCCAGAAGATTGTAAGAAGCTTTATGTACCACTCCACCCTCTCAAAACTTGCACCAAAAGAGGGACATGTGCAGTCTCTGGCCCATGCCATCTGCTGCCTTGGCCACAGCCTAGCTCAGCTACTGGGATCTCAGAAACTGCCTCATGGGGGAGCTGAGTTGTAGACTAATTTGGCTGAGAGCAGAACACTCAGTTCTGCCCCACATGCAAACACTCCTGAAGATCCATTGTGCCATTTATTGTCCTTAAGGCTCAACAGCCCTGTGAAGGGCCATGAAATTCTCAATGGCCTCTGCCAAACACTGGCAATGTTAGCACCCTTGCCGTCCAGCAGGGAGAGCTGCCTGTATACTCATTTAGGCTTTTAAGGTATCTGACGTTATTTGATTAGTACAGGAGCAATGCTAGAGATTCAGCTTGGGAAGATGGCATGGGATAGCAGGGAGTTAGATGCACTTGTTCTAAGTGGCTCATGACTTCTCTGCTATAGATCACACACTCTCCTGAGGGGATTGGGGCCCTGGAGGAGTTACCTGGGGTTCACATCAATATAGCCATCCAGGTGCTAGAGGGCCCTGCTGACTACCAGGTCACAGTCTGGATTTTAGTGAGTTTTTCAGGTTATCTGATGTTACTGACTGCCTTTATGAACTTCCTTTGTCTTTCTGTGACATGTGAGAGTTCTCAAAGCTCTTCCAGTTCATCTCATAGGCCTTCTGTGTCTGGCAGGCTGTGTAGCCCCTGAGCACACAGGGATCTGCTGCAGGGGCCCTCAAAAGACATTCCTGTTGCACTGCTCAGAACCTGTCAGAGGATTATGTCACATGGTGAGGGAGATTAGAGTTGCTAAAGAGCTGACTTTGTGGCATAGAAAGGAACCTGGTTTACCCAGGTGGCCCAATTTAAGGGTAAGTGTAAATGAGAAAGAGGCAGGTAGAAGAGCCAGGTAGGGCAATGTGAAAAGGCCTCACCCCACTGATGCTGGCACTGGAACTGGAGGAAGGGGCCATGAGCCAAGGGACACTGGCGTATTGGTCAGTGTTCTGTCACCGGACAAAGTACCCAACTCCCCAGCTTACAGGAGAGAGTCGTTTTGGCTCATAGTTGCCTGGGTCTCAGTCCATGATCAGCTGGCTCCAGTGCAGAGACACAGTACAAGTGGGACAGAAGGACATGGTGGCCAGGGAGCAGAGCATAGGGAATGAGCACCAGTGTGGTAGGGACTAGGCACCACATATAGCCCTATGGTTGCATCCCATTCATGACTTTGGTGCCCTCATGAGCCAGTCACCTCTCCTAATTGAGTCAAATTGACAACCTTTTTGGGGGGAGATACTGGGATTGAACCCAGTAACAGTACTGAGCTACCTCTGTAGCCCTTTAAAATTAATTATTTATTAATAATAATTTCGAGTCAGGGTCTCACTACACTGCTCAGGCAGGACTCAAACTTGGGATCCTCCTGCCTTAGCCTCCCAGAGTGCAGGCATTACAGGCATGTGACACCACACCTGGCTGACAATCAATATTAACTAGCACAGCTGCCTACTAGAAACTGGACTGGGCCAGGCAATAGGTTGTACCCTAGAGCCAAAGGAATGCTCCTGCATCCTGATTTTAATCTCCTGAGGCCCATTTAGGCTTTTGATCTCCAGAACCATAGATGATACATTTGTGTTTTAAGCTACTAAGTTTGAAAGTGTTTCTTACAATATCCACAAGATAGTAATCCACTTAAGACTACATAGCTGATAAAGAGGCATGAGGGGGGCTGGGGAGATAGCTCTGCAGCACAAGTGCCTGCCTGGCAAGTGCAAGGTCAGGAGTTTGAACCCCACTCCCGCCAAAAAAAAAAAAAAAAAGAGGGATGAGGTACAGTCAAGATCCCCTCCAGGGTTGCTATGCCATTCATAGCATTTTTGCTTTAAAAAGAAGTGCCAAGTATTTGGAAGAGTGGCAGAATAGGGACATTCTACACATGTGTCTTCCCTAGTTTCCCCATAGGTCTGGGAGGTGTAGTGATGACTTTGTACCCAGCTGAAGGACTTAGAGTGCATTTGGGCCCATGGCCTTTTCAAATCAAACACATGCACTCATTTTTACAAGCAAACAAGAAACAACAGAAGTAGAACATACTACTTGTGGTATTTAAAAGGACTACACCTGCAGGGGACACTTTATGGGTCTCCTTTAGCCAATAGAGTTTTGTTTTATAATTTGCAGTATTTTCCTGACCTATACTGTCTCCTTCAATAAAAAGACCAGGCAGCTAGAACGAAAGGCAGAAATGTATAGAAATTGCTAAAGAGAAAGCTACAATAAGGAACTTGCCCTTCAAGAGGGATCCCAAGAAGGACAGGCTTCACTGTGTGCTGCAAAAAGACAAACAGGAGTTGGTCTGATCCAAAAAGGAGCAAGGGGTCAAATGTATCATTAAAGCTAAACAAGCAGGTCTTGTCTTGTGCTGCATGTAACTGACTGAGTGTGCTGTGTGCCTGGATCAGTGCCCTGAGGAAGGAAGATGAGGGCCGTACCAGTGCCACGCAGCCACTGTGCTTGGAGAAGCAGTATGGTGCGGCACAGTGCTCGTCCTAGATCTGAGC
>PVJA010055781.1:0-11005 GCA_004027025.1 Myocastor coypus | reverse complement strand
CCTAAATTTTAAGAACTTTAATTGAAAGTTTAAATTGAAGGTGCTGTTTGTAGACTTATCACCCAATGAAAGCCCTGCCATCATGACAAATCCTTGAGTGTTCTCTTAAGATAATGATGCTGGTCATCACAACTTCAGCATCCCTTGTTTTTGTGAGGGTTTTTTGTTTTGTTTTGTTTTTTAATGCTTGGCTTTCTCTACTGATCTCAGAGTTCCCCAGCTTTTCTTCTTTCAGTCCCTTCTCACCCTTTGCTGTTTTGTGTAGTGATTTGGTGAGAGACACTGTTGCTTTGTTGCCCATTCCACACACCCTCAGCACCACTCCTTCCCAATGCCACATATGAGTTTCAAGTTTTATTATTGCAATAAAAGTGCTTTATGCTGGCTTTTCTCAAAAAAAAAAAAAAAAAAGAAATTAAGTGATTTCTGAGCCTGGAGTCATTATAATTTTTTTTTTTTTTTTTTTTTTTTTTTTTGGTTGTTGTTGTTGTTGTTGTACCAGGGACTGAACTGAGGACCCTGTGCTTGCCAGGCAAGTGTGTATTTTACTGAGCAATCTCCATGGCCTGTCATTATAATTTTTGTATTGAAGCTTCCTTCTATTACCTTAGTAAGTTTTTAGAATTTTTTATATACTTAAGGTTGGTTTGTGCATATCTTTTTTTGTTGTTGTTCTTTTTTGAGATAGAGTCTCACTGTGCAGTTCAGAATGTACTTGAGCTCATTTTGTAGCCCAGACTGATTGTGAACTCAAAATCATCCTCCTGGTTCAGCCTCCTGAGTGCTAGGATTACAGGACTGTGCCACCATGCCTGGCTAATCATTTTTTTCATTGTACAAAACATACAAACTTACCCTTAAGAAATAAAGTTACGGTGATCAGGAATTATAGATTAGAAATAGTAGACATGTATGTGTCCCTAGCATTCTTCAAATTTTAAAGTTTTCTTAAAACTGAAGATAATTTCTATTTTTTAATTTTTTTTATTTTTTGGTGGGACTGGGGTTCAAACTCACGACCTTGCACTTGCCAGGCAGGCACTTGTGCCACGGAGCTATCTCCCCAGCGAAACATTTTATTGTATTTTATTTATTTATTTATTTATTTATTTTTATAATTTCTTATGAATAGAACCATTTTAGCGGGCCTTATTTATAACCTTTGGGGGTGCTAGAATTTTATACATAGAGCATCTTTTTTTTTTTTGGTGGGACTGGAGTTTGAACTCATGACCTTACACTTGCCATGCAGGCACTTGTGCTATGGAGCTATCTCCTCGACCTCATCTTCTCCTTTTTCATCTTTTTTTTTTTTTTTGTCTTTTTGACACTCACCATGAGTCTGGGCTGGCCTTGAGCTCACAATAGTCCTCCTGCCTCAGCCTGCTGAGTGCTGGGATTACAGGCATACACTGCCACTCCTGGCCTTTTTTTCTTTTTGAAGTTTCAAAACTTAATATGTTTTAGAGTTGGGATAGATTTTATTAGGCAAATTTACTTTAAATTCAGTACCTATATTTCTCCTTTGTATTCAGCATGCTTTCAAAAAACCAAGCACAGTTTGGTTATGGGGAAGATTTTATACACACACACACACACACACACACACACATATGCTTTTTTTTTTTTTTTTATTTGCAGGACCTGGGTTCAAACTCATGACTTTGCACTTGCCAGGCAGACACTTGTGCCATGGAGCTATCTCCTCAGTTCCATATGTGCATGCTTTTGTGTGCACTGCTTCAGCTGAAATCTTAATATATTCTAATCAAGGGCCCTATCCCTGTGCTACATCCACAGCTATACAAGTATCTTGTATTGATGATACTCGTTTTCCATCAGAATATTCTTTGTGTGTAAAGCCTTTATGTATAGTATAGCTCAGAGAGAGTTTATGTGTTTTGGATGATACCTCACAACATTTTCCCCTTTAATTTTCATTGTTTTTTCTGCAACTGGGAATCCAACTCTGGACCTTGTTTTTGCCAGGCAGGCAGTTGTGACCCTGAGCTGTCTGTCTGGGCCTTTTCCCCTTTATTAGTAAAGTGAATAAATAGAATTGTAGAATCTCCAAATTAAAGTATATTTCACTTCAGTTTTACTTTTATAGCCCCTCACCATATTCTGGAGATTGAATTCAGGACCTCATACATGCTAGGGCAGTATTCTAATACTGCTATCTCCCCCGCATAGGTTTCTTTTGTGTGTGTGTGTGTGTGTGTGTGTGTGTGTGTGTGTGTGTGTAAGGTCTCACTACATAGCTCCAACTCATAGTGATCCTCCTGTTTTCAGCCTCCCCAGTATTAGGATTATAGGTATATGCCACTTGTAATCAGTGTGCCCAGAGGTGGAGCTGGTGCTGCATGTGGTGTGGGGGACTCAACTCTGGTCCCTGTGCTTGCCTAAGCAGGCATTTAATCCACTGAGCTATTTTGTTGGCCCTTGAATTGTTTCTTTCTTTCTTTTTTGTATTTATTGAGACAGTATCTTATATCTCTCAAACTGCCCTTGGACTCAGTATATAGCTCAGGTAGAGACATTTTTATTTTTATTTTTTTGCAGGACCGGGGTTGCAACTCACGACCTTGCACTTGCCCGGCTGGCACTTGTGCCATAGAACTATCTCCCCAGCCCCTATAGCCATTTTTCATATACACTGTTGGAGGGGCAAGGTCATGAGTTCAACCCTGGTCCTGCAAAACAAAACAAAACAAAATATATATATACATATATATATATGTATGTATATATATATATACACAAATATACAAATATATATATAAACATATATATATAAATATATATATATGTATGTATACACATACACTCTATTGGAAAATAGCAATATGACATGTTAAGGTAAATTTAGCTTTTTTTTTTTTCTTAGCAAAATTTTATCTACATCAAATAAAATGTAACTGGGGCTGGGGAGATAGCTCAGTAGAATAAGTGCTTGCCTGGCAAGCATAAGGGCCTGAGTTCAATCCCTGGTACTGCAAAAAAAAGAAAAAAGCCAACAACAAATAAAGTAAAACCTTGATTGTTTCATACTAAATGAAAGAAATTGGTCATAAACACTCCCATATTATGTGATTCCATATGTAAGAAATGTCTAGAATGTGTTATGTACATTTAGATACAAAGTAGACTGTTAATAGGGTTGGAGACTTGAGAGGGAAATGAGCATTGATTCCTAGGGGGTTTAAAAGTTCTTTTAGGGTGGTAAAAACATTTTTTTAAATTATTATTTTTTTCTTGTTTTAGAACTTTTATTTTTTTTATGGCTGGCTCAGCCTGCCCTGAGGGCAGGGCTGACACAGCATGTGGTGCCTGGGACTGAACTGCAGTCCCTGCAGCCGTCTAGGCTTTGCTAAGCAGGCGCTTTAGACCACTGAGCCATCCTGCCGGGCCCGGTAAAATCATTTTGAAATTGATTATGGTAATGGTTGTATAACTGCGAATATACCAAAAGCCACTAAAGTCTATAAATTGTTTTATTTATTTATTTATTTATTGATTGATTGATTGCCTTTTTGAGACAGGGTCTCGCTATGCAGTTGAGGCTGGCCTTGAGCTCACTTTTGTAGCCCAGGCTGGTCTCGAACTGGCACCAATCCTCCTGCCTCAGCCTCCCGAATGCTGGGATTACAGGCGTGAGCCACCATGCCCGGCTTATTTTAATTTTTTGGTGAGACCAGGGTTCAAACTCATGACCTTGCACTTGCCAGGCTGACGCTTGTGCCATGGAGCTATTTCCCCGGCCCCTGCAGTTTATAAATTGTATGTCTCAATAAAGCTATTAAAAATGTAAAATAGCATATCTGAATTTTGAGAGCAAAAGATAATTTGTACAAACATAATGGGAAGGCAGTAAAATCACTTTGTTTACTTTAATGCATATCTGTGTATCATTAAGAGCCAGATGTGGTGGCACGTGCCTATAATTGCAGTGCTTGGGAGGCAAGGCAATATGGTCCCTGTGAGTTCAAGGTCAGCTGGGGTTACCCAGAGACACTGTTTCAAAAATTCTAAAGACAATAAATATTAAGAAAGCATTTTACCTGTTTAAAATTAAATATGAGCTTATTTATATATTATTTTTTGGTGATAGTGGGGAGTGAACTCAGGGCTTTGCACCTTCTTAATATAATAAGCTCTGCCACTGAGCTACACTCTTATTCTTCTAAGGCTGAAATTTTTAAGGATACCATGGAGTGTTTTTACACTTTTCTGAATATCTTTCAAAAAATAAAGAGGAGCATACAGGATTAGACCTGGTAAAGTTTTTTTTTTTTTTTTTTTTGTCTTTTTTGAGACAGAGTCTCACTATGCAGTTGAGGCTGGCCTTGAGCTCACTTTTGTAGCCCAGGCTGGTCTCGAACTCGCACTGATCCTCCTGCCTCAGCCTCCCGAGTGCTGGGATTATATGCGTGCGCCACCACGCCTGGCTTGACCTGGTAAAGTTAATATGGTTTATAGAAATTTGTATAGAAAGTTTTGTTTTTTTCAGAAAGTGGTATATTTCATGCTATATGTAGCTACCAGCTCTTCCTTCATATATGACACTGATTTTCAAAATACCCCTTTTTAAAGAAATCACCTTGAATACTGGTGGCAAGAAGTTGACATTTAAAAAACTTGCTCACCAGTGGAAGGAACAGCAGTGGTTGAGCTGCGTACCTTCCTGAAGCTCCTGTGCGCCTTGAAGTGCAGTTTCCGCAACACCCCCCCGCCAAGAGGCCCAAGAGGAAGGAAGGTTCGGCTGAAGGGGCACTGAAGGAGGAGCCCAAGAGGAGATCAGCGAGGTTGTCGGCTAAACTTGTACCAGCTAAAGTGGAAACGAAGCCCAAAAAAAGCAGTGGGAAAGGATAAATCTTCAGACAGAAAAGTGCAAGCAAAAGGGTAAAGGGGAGCCAAGGGAAAACAGGCTGAAATGGCTAATCAAGAAACCAAGGAAGATTTACCTGCAGAAAATGGAGAAACTAAATATGAGAGTGCAGCTTCTGATGAAGCAGAGAAGAAAGAAGCCAAGTCTGATTAATCACATACCATGTCTTATCAATGCTCCCTGTCTCCCTTCTTGTACAATCCAGAGGAATATTTTTATCAACTATTTTGTAAATGCAAGTTTTTTAGTAGCTCTAGAAATATTTTTATTTATTTATTTTTCTTGTTTCAGAACTTTTGTTTGTTTATTCATTTTTATGGCTGGCTCAGCCTGACCTGAGGGCAGGGCTGGCACAGCATGTGGTGCTGGGAATTGAACCGCGGTCCCTGCAACCATCTAAGCTTTCCTAAGTAGGCGCTTTAGACCACTGAGCCATCCTGCCAGGCCCCTAGAAACATTTTTAAAAAGGAGAGAATCCCACCTCATCACATTTTTAAAGTGTAAATGATTTTTTTTTTTTTTTTTTTTAAGAGGTGAAATCATTCTCTGGTTGTGTATTTTTTGGTACAACCAGAAATAGTGGAATATTGAATTATGGCAGGCTTTGACTGTTTTGGTGTCAGCTTAACATTCCATAGGTGGGGGTTAGTTTTATATCCTGCAATACAAAGCATACTAAGTGGCAATTTGGAATTGCAGTCATGCATTTAATATGTCTTGGATACTTTAAATGAGTTCTATTCCCATGTTTTTAGTAGAATTGTTTCCTAAAGAAAACTACTTCCTAATTGTTGCCCTGTCAAAATCATGTGCACTCTATAACATCTTTGGTAGTGGTAGTCTGGTTTGCCTCATTTTATTAATGTGCTGTGAAAGATAAAAAATTTGAGTATGTAGTGTATGTGATACAAAATTTGAATTGGTGAGACTTAAGTAACATTTGTCTGCATTTGAAGATACTGGTACTTAATCCTCTTACAGAAAACTTGCCCTTAAATTTGAAGCTGGAAAGTCACTGGAATAACTGAAAAATGATACCTGTCTTTTTTAGTATGTGTGTTAAGAATTGTGTACGTGTACTGATCCTCAACACAACCAATAAAATCTCAAATATTGAAGATAAAAACAAAACACGTGCTCACAAAAAAAAAACCCAACTTGC
The DNA here is from genome assembly GCA_004027025.1 of Myocastor coypus. Lineage (NCBI taxonomy): Eukaryota > Metazoa > Chordata > Mammalia > Rodentia > Myocastoridae > Myocastor > Myocastor coypus. The sequence continues at coordinate 4,955 of PVJA010055781.1, read as the reverse complement.
TCACATTTAATAAACTACAAAATACCTAATACATAGAAAAGGACATGTAATATATGTATATAATATATAATATAATATATTATATATATATATATATATATATATATATATATATATATAAATAAAATAGTGGTTCTCAACCTTTCTAATGATACAGTTCCTCATGTTGCGGTGACCCCAAACCAAAAAATAATTTTGGTGGCTACTTCAAAACTGTAATCTTGCTACAGTTATGATTTGGAATGGCTTTAGGCGACCCCTGTGTTTTGGTTGTTAGACCCCTGCCAGGGTTGGGACCCACAGGTTGAGAACTGATGATATATAAGGAATAAAGATGCTACTCAGTACCCACTACTACCCAGCTTAAGAGCAAAACACTAGGGAACCAAGAGATGGAGGAAGAGTGAAGGGGATGAAGAAAGACTTAAGATGTATTATGTACGTATTTCTTGGTGAGTGCAATTACTATCTACTGCAAGCATGTAATAAAATTTTTTTAATAGAACACCAATATCAGTTTGTCTCCGAAGTCCCTAGTTTACCTTCCCCCAACACATAACTAACCATCCTGAATTTTGTTCATTATTCCCTTCCTTTTGCAGGTGTGATAGATGTATTCCAAGTAATATAATAGTAAGTGAAAAAATCTTTTGTTTCATAGAACCTCTTTCTACTTTTTTCACAGTGGGAATGTAAGACTGATTTGGATATGGCATACAGATTTGGAAAAACTGTGGTGAGCTGTGAAGGCTATGACTCCCCTGAAGACGAGTATGTACTTAGAGGTTCCTGTGGCTTGGAGTATAACTTAGATTATACAGACATTGGCCTGAAGAAATTGAAGGAATCTGGAAAACACCAGGGCTTCTCTTTCTCTGATTATTATTATAAGCTATACTCTGCAGATTCCTCTGCCACTGGTGGATTGGTTACCATTGGCGTGCTGCTTACTATTGCTTTTGTAGTTTATAAACTGTTTCTGAGTGATGGCCAGTATTCACCTCCACCATACTCTGAGTATCCTCCGTATTCCCAGCATCATCAGAGGTTCACCAGTGGAGCCCCTCCTCCAGGCTTTAAGTCTGAGTTCACAGGTAGGTTTTCTTTTTCAGTGGATGTCAGTAGGTGGGTATGAGCTAATAAATTGTGAGCTTCCTTTTGAAAAAGAAAATGGTTACACTGGGAAATTTTTTTTTTTTTTTTTTTTTTTGTCTTTTTGAGACAGGGTCTCGCCTATGCAGTTGAGGCTGGCCTTGAGCTCACTTTTGTAGCCCAGGCTGGTCTCGAACTCGCACCGATCCTCCTGCCTCAGCCTCCCAAGTGCTGGGATTACAGGCTTGAGCCACCACGTCCGGCTTGGGAAATGTATTTTTATTTTCAGTTTCTTTTATCTTTCTGCTTTTTTTGTAAGACTATGTGATGATTGCTATTTTTAGGATGCCTGATTAAATTACAAACCATCTTGATCAGTGAAGCTTGTTCAGATTTGTTAGCGTTGCCCTTGACTCCTGTATCATACCATACTATATACAATAATTAACTTATTATAGCAATCTCAACAGAAAGGGTGGACCAAGTTACCAGAATAAAACATGGGAGAGCATTTGCCATGATCTTAGGATAGGCAGATTTCTTTCTTGCTTTTCTTTTCTTTTTTGCCTTTTTGAGACAGGGTCTCGGTATTCAGTTCAGGTTGGCCTTGAACTCACTTTTGTAGCCCAGGCTGGTCTTGAACTCACACCGATCCTCCTGCCTCAGCCTCCCAAGTGCTGGGATTACAGGCATGTGCCACCATGCCTGGCTGGCAGATTTCTTAAACAATACAAAAAGTAGTAATTGAGGGGCTGGGGTGATAGCTCTGTGGCACAAGTGACTGCCTCGCAAGTACAAGGTCATGAGTTTGAACCCCAGTCCCGCAAAAAAAAAAAAAAAAAAAAAAAAAAAAAAAAAAAAAAAAAAAAAAAAAAAAAAAAAAAAAAAAAAAAAAAAAAAAAAAAAAAAAAAAAAAAAAAAAAAAAAAAAAAAAAAAAAAAAAAAAAAAAAAAAAAAGTAGTAATTGGAAACTTCAAGATGGATACATTAGATTTTATTTTAATTAAGAGCATCTATTTATAAAGACTTAAGGGAGTGAAAAGAAAATCCACATTGGGGAGAAAGTATTTATAGAACATGTCCAACAGAAGACTTGTATCTAGAATATATGTAGATCTTCCATAAGTTTGAGAAATATCCTATTTAAAATAGTGGTATTGTAAGCTCACAATAAAAAGGTATTCAGATGGTAAATAAAACTATGAAAAAGTAGTAACATTATTAGGGAAATGCAGACTAAAATATGTATTTTTTAAATTTTTGGTACAGGGTCTCACTACACAGTGAGACTTATAGTGATCCTCCTGTCTCAGCCTCCCATCTCAGCCTCCCTAGTGCTGGGATTACAAGCATGTGCCACCACACCTAGTTTTGGTGGCTGGCATAAATGTCAGTGGTACCAGGGATCAAATCTGGGTTCTTGCGCTTGCCAGGCAGGCCCTTAGACCACTGAGCAATCTCCCCAGCCCAAGGACATTATTTTTAACCACCAAAGAACCAGTATTAAGAAAAACATAAAGCAGGCCAGGGATATAGCTCAGCAGCATAAGTGCCTGCCTGGCAAGTGTAAGGTTGCCAGTTTAATCCCTGGTACAAAGAAACCCAACAAACATTGAAATGAGTGCTAAGAATTCACAAAGATAAAAAATGATTGGAACTTTTACACTGTCTTTAGGAGTTAAAGCAGCAAAACACTTTGGAATACTTTCAGGATGTACTGAAACCAAACATGTCTACCTCTTGATCACTGTTTCCACTCATAGATATTTAAGAGAAGTAAAGGCATTTATGCATGAAAAAAGTACACAAGAACATTCATAGTAATTCTGTAGTACCAACAAAAATGGGAAACAATTATTAGAACAAGGCGTATTGTTTTTGACGTGGTGGACTGCTACACATGAGTTAAAAATAACTGATAGGCACAATAGTAGGATTGACTTTCCTAGACATGGTATGGCAGACACAAAGTAATACACAGTTAATGATTGTGCTTATGAAAAGGTTGCGAAAAGATAAATTTAAAAGTATAATGAGAGAGTCAGAGAACTTAGATACAGGTGGGTATCTACTGGGGAGTTGTAACGAGCCTTCTAGAATGCTCAAAATGGTTTCTTTCGGTGGCAAGGATATGTACAAATATGTACAAATTTATTGTGCTGTCCATGTAAGATTAGCATGTTTTCCTATATACCTCAGTCAATTTACAAAAGCTTTCTCTGAACAGAACTTTTTTAGTGCTTTGAATACCATACTATTCAGCTGTTAAATACCTAGCTGCTTTTTTCCATCAGAAAATCATGGAAAGCTCTTACCTGGAGCCCTCAAAATCAGTCAAAATACAGAAGGGAAAGAATTGTAATCAGGGCAGGGGAGATAGCTCAGGAGAATAAGCACTTGTCTGGCAAGTGCAAGGTCCTGAATTCAATCCTTAGTACCACAAAACAAAACAAAACAAACAAGCCCCTTTTAGGGCCTGGGGAGATAGCTCTGTGGCACAAGTTCCTGCCTGGCAAGTGCAAGGTCATGAGTTCAGACCCCCAGTCCCACAAAAAAAAAAAAGAATTGTAATCGCTTTCTGATAGCTCATCTTGAGCAGGGGACATAACAATCTTACAGGGAAACTCCTCTCTACTCCCATTTCCCAAAATACATTCCTCTTTCCCCTTCTCCATGTGCAATGTGCTTATGAGTTTTAAGCCAATATTTTACAATTGCCCTTTATGGATATAGCTTGCTTATAAGTGGAGAATTGAGAATTAGTAGTAGTACAGTACAGATGAAATAATTGAAATGTCAAATTTTGAAGATTATATTTCAGAGATGGTACTTATTTTTTATTTCAAGGAACACAGAACACTGGCCATGGTGCAGCTTCTGATTTTGGAGGTGCTTTTGCAGGACAAGGATCTGAAAACTCAGGACCTGGGTTCTGGACTGGGCTTGGAACTGGAGGAATATTAGGATATTTGTTTGGCAGCAACAGGTAGGTTTTGCATTGGTCTCATTTGTTCTTCATAATAAGCTTTTCCTTCAAGGCTTTATTTTGCTTATAATTTTATGGCATTTGCTTTTATTTTCTTATTAAGTAAGATTAGTTTGGGATTTTTGATCAATATTGTATATGTTATTTTCCTTCACTGTAGTTCTATGTCATCCTCATAAACATTATGAAATAGACATGATATTTACTGGACATATGAAAACATGAGAAGGCAGAAAAGGATAGTTTGGGAGGAACTATCAGCAGGCTGGTTTGGAAGGAGAAGGAGAATGGTAGAAGTAAGCCTGGAAAGAGCCTGAGGCCAGATTTTAGAGCGTCTTGAGTAATTAGTGGTTAAGTTTAGATTTTTCTTGAGTATGAATTCAAAAAGAAAGAACAAGCTGGGCATGGTTGCACACACTCAGGATTTGGGAGGCTGAAGTAAGAAGACTGTTGAAAGTTTAGTCAGACCAGATGATATAGTCTAACTATATAGCAATACCATGTCTCAAAAAAGAACATTTTACTTTGTTTTTACTGTTTTGCTCCAAAACATTGATTATAACATTAGCAGAAATTTATAGAATTTATTTCATGGGGCCCAGTGGGATGGCTCAGTGGTCTAAAGCACCTGCTTGGGAAAGTTTGGGCGGCTTCGATCCCCGGCACCACATGCTGCGCCAGCCCTGCCCTTGGGGCGGGCTGAGCCGGGCATAAAAATGAGTGAATAAACAACAAAGGTTCTGAAACAAGAAAAAAAATAAATAAAATAAATTAAAAAAAAATTTTTATTTCATGTTAACTCTGATTTAGTGAATATGCTGGGAAAGATATTTGATAATGTTTGGTCCCGCCCCCCCCCCCTTATGATTTAGGAACA
>PVJA010055780.1:0-11043 GCA_004027025.1 Myocastor coypus | reverse complement strand
CTCCTGAGTGCTGGGATTACAGGTGTGCACCACCACGCCAGGCTTTTCTTTTTCTTTTCTTTTCTTTTTTTTTTCTAACCTTGATCTTATTTTCTGCTGAATGATTCTAGAATTTTATGAAATAAACTCCATCAAATATAGTCTGTCTATTCTAGAGGCATAAAGAGAACAGAGAAAGACTACTAAGAATCTGTTTCAAATGCTAAACTTTTCTCATAAATAGCTCTCCATGTGACACGTGAATTCACTCTCCAAAGCATCCCTGAGACATATTAACTGCCCTTATGTTCATCTATGGATACTCACTGCATCGTTTGCATACATTGAAATATGTCTATGTAGCTTACTAGGAGGACTTTTTATTTCAAACGAAAAGTTGCAGAAAGTTTTGGTGTGTTTGTAACATATTTGCTCATGTCATCTTTCTGAGTGTAAATATGTTATAATACATAGTGGTCGCACTTTGTCCATAAGTGGCCAGGTAATAAGGATTTTAGGTCTTGCAGGTCACGTCATCTGTCACGACTGTCAAACTTGACTGCTGTAGCATAGAAACCACCATAAGCAATATCTCACTCATGGGAATGGGAGCGATCAAATAAAACCTTATTTATGGACACTGAATTTTGAATTACATCTACTTTTTGCATGTCATGAAATGTTACTCCTTTAAAAAATCGTTTGCAAGCATCTACAAATGTCAGGAGCAATCTTGGCCCTTGAACAGTAGGAGAACGGGCCACCAGCTAGTTGGCAAACTCCTGACCTATTACATGAATTAATGACAAAGGAACAGAGTTTCCAAACTTGAGCAATCCAGCTCCATTTTGGCATCTCCATTTTCTCTATGAATCTAGCTCTGTATGAAAGCTAATATCTTTAAATTTTTAGCCACTGTGTTTTATACATAATCACAGGGAAAAACTGTTTCTTTGTGCTCTTTTTTTTAAGTGAAGATGAAAGCCATTTGATAGAAAATTAGTTTTTCTTTTCTTTATTGGCACATAATTGTGTGAGTGGAGGCCTTTCCTTTTCCTTATTTGTCCTTTACAAAGCTTCGGATTTCTTTGTCTGAGGGACAAGACAATGATCTGTGCATTGGTAACACAAGTAATAAATCAGTAAGTTGTGGAACAAAATGCATTCTCATAATGGTTGCTCATTCCTCCGTCCCCGAATCAGCAAATTCCATCCTTCAAGACCTTCCATTAGGCATTGCAGTCCTGGCTTTATATTGTCTTTGATTATAGCATATCATAAAGATCTGAGTTCACTCTGATCTTTTTTGATTTTCCAATTTAGATCTCAAGAAGTGAATAAAATCTATGTCAGCATTTTGATAGCCGTAGAACTTTGGACTTTGTTCAGCATTTTTTTTGTAACTTGTGTTACTCTCTATGTTGATGATACATAGAAAATGTTTTGCAGCACGTCTATTTACCTCACTGGCTTCAGTGTTTCACTGTGATACTTAGGGATCTCGATGTCTCCATATCCAGGTAAAGTCACTAGATGGTATTATCTTATAACAAATCAATTAGGCAAGTTGGATTACTCCCTCAAAGTTATTTTAGAGGGCCAGGGAGACAGCTCAGTGGAATAAGTGCTTACCTGGCAAGTGCAAGGTCCTGAGTTCAATCCTTTGTACTGAAAAAAAGTAAAGTTATTTTACCATCCAACGCTTTATGATTTTTTGGTAAATATATTATGCTGGATTTATTTATCACAGGATTTTTCTTTCTAAGTGGCTTTTACAAATCACTAAATTTGTTCTCTTACCCAATAGGAAAGTGATGTTACATCAATCTATTTGTAGTGGTAAAAGACTCCCATGAGGTTCTTTTGAGACACTTCTGCAGGGGAATTATTTACACTCTCCTCCTTCTCACTGTTATGCAAATACCTGTCACCTAAGAAAGCCATGAAACTCTATTTTTCAATGGAAGCCCTTTCCTTCTTTAGATTAGCCATAAATTCAACCTAATCTCATGATTCCTGGATACACTACCAGACACTGAACTTTGTGCCAGACACAATTAAAGGTGCAAAGATGAGTGAGACATGCCCAATCTTAAAATGTTTACACTTTTCCTGAGAAGGAAGAGTTCTACATATAATAGAATATATGGGTGCAGTTTCAGGTGGAGGATTTTAGAGAATGCAGAAAGTACTGAACACAGAATTCAGGGCACGTACTGTAAACCTCCTTGCAGTTCATGTTGTAAGACTACAGTGTGCTGAGGATGTAGGCTGTGGGAGCGCACTCGCTCAGCATGTTCATGTATGCAGCCCTGAATTCCCACCCCCATGGTGCAATGAAAGAAGTACTGCCCACTATTGTTCACTTTGACTTAATCAAATGACTCAGTTTCTTTTGGCTTTGGAGTCAAACTACTAAACTTTAAATCATGGAATTTTAAAGTACTTATTCCCTATACCTAATAAACTTACTCAGGATTCCTGTAGGGGGTTAAATAATATTTTAAATAGGTGGTTCTCTGAGGCCTGACCACTTTTCTGTCTTCCCTTCATCATTTAGTGCACTAAAAATTTTCCTTAGAAAGGGCTAGCTAGAGCTCAGCGGACCAAAACGAGTACTTAAGCAGATGTAGTGGCTGGGGTTCAATCCCCATTGTGCCTTGCTGACCCCGCCTCTGAGGCACTCTGAGACTGTGATTAAGACTGTGGTGTACACTTGTAATCTGAACACTTGGGAGGCTGAAAAGAGGAGGATCTCTGCAAGTTTGATCTGTGCAGTGAGACCCTGTAGAACCTGTACTAAAATACATTAATTTTTTTTCCTTAGAAATTTCCCAAACAATCTACTTAACTGAAGAACTACCATAGGTGGTTTTCACAAGTAAACTGAATTTGGGACATAACAGAACCTGTGTTGTAACATCCTATAACTCAGTGGTTTCCCAAAATTTCCATTCAAGGAGATTATGGGGCTACAGAGGAAAGGGATTGAAGATATATAGTGTGCCAAAGGAGCGTCACCTAGAGAGAAAACATTGTCTCAGGCTTTCACAGAGAGGAAACTGATCAAGCGATGACTGTGACTCATCCAGATGGCTGATACTGTCAACAGTTGTACAAAGCACTGTACATGGTTCCAAAGAAAATCCTGAGGAGATGTGACTGCCCATGGGAGATACAAAAATTACATGTTTTGCTGCACAGGTCTTGCTTAAACTTTCCCTAAATCATCCAGCAGAAAAGTTTAACCACAAGCCATAAAATGGAAAGCTAGATTAGAATGCTGAGCTATAAAAGGTTTAGATCAGCAGCTTACAACATTGCCAGGTTTACCAATAATCCACTCCAATTATTGAACATTGGATTATGTATATAACTATTTCTCTTAGTTCAATGAGAAAAAAATTTATACCAGTAATGATTAGAAAAATTATAACGTCTACACACAGTACTCTGTATAACTAATAGGAGGACCACAATATGCATTGTATCAAATTTTGGAAATGTACTACTAACGTGTTTTGAAACTGTCACGTTGTTATTTCTTATTAGAAGTAATAAAAATAAAAAAGTAAACTGAACTGATCACGCAGAAGTAGACTATTCAGTTCAGTCAGACTGGTAGAGGTATAACTAAGTTAGGTCCAGCCTTGGCACAGACAGCTGCAGATTGAAGTTACATCCAGGAAAGCAGAGGACCAGTTAGTAAGGAGCAGAGGAGAGGTAAAGCACAGGGTTAAGAACTGAATAAACCAATATTTAACAGATCTGAGAAGATGGGGGCAGGGTAATCACTGGGTTCAAAGTCAAGTAGACAGGCAGAACTCAGAGGTGTAAATCAACCAAAAATTTAAGCCAGTGAACCCAAATGAAACAGCTTAAGGGACAAGAGGGAAGAAGCAATTCATCAGAGAATCAAATCAAAGGTGAAGAAAGACCTGGATCAAAAGACTCAAAACCTTGCTGGATTCAACTACCATTTTTCACTCTTCTGAGAAACCCTGAACGAAACCCCTAGGCTGTTTACAAGAGCTGATAATTAGGAACACTTGACTCCAGTAAAGGGAAAATTAAAAAGACTGTAGCTGCCTGAAGCACAAGTGGAGCAAAATAGTGTTTCTTTTCACTTTAAGTCTATCACGAGAAAGGTATTTTTAAAGACACAGATCCATCATTAAATTTGTACTTCATTTAGAAAATTATGAAGTTTAACTATTTAGAATAGACTTCAGTTAAAAGTGGATCCTGAAACTCCTGCGAATGACCACAAAAATACTGTGCAAATCAAGAGCTTCTAGCCCTTCATTCCTTTTAGTTCTCACTCTCCAAGTATTTAAATGGGTAATGAGAAAGTTGAAGTGTATATTTTCTTTTTCTCCCTTTCCAAGGCAGCAGCATTTCTTTTCCTTATAGAGTACTTTAGTGAGAGTCTTCAGATAAAAGCCACTGCTCTGATAAGTGGAGGTGCTATTGGAACGTAGCCTATCACCACCAGCTCAGTGAGCCAGACTTCTTTCTATCTGTGCATCACAGTGAAGGTGAAAAGAGCAGCGGTTGGCCCCGTGGAGGGGGCTCAGGGACCAGCAGCTGTCAGTGCATTGTTTAAATCCTTACTGTTTCTCCCTGGTGAGTTTTCCCCAAAAAAGGGCTCAAACCAACACAGGACCCTTTTGTATAATCTATATAGACTGTTGGTTTACTGAAGAGCACTTGAAATAAAAAAAACACAAAAGCTTTATTTGAGCCTTAAAACAAAGCAGCTCCTGACTTGCTCAGAAAATGTGCATTGTGGAGATTCTTATCTGAATTGGCCTTTGATTTCCCGCCAAGTTTAGAGGAGTGTGGTCTAATGATAAAACAGCAAAGCAGTTTGAGTAGTAAATTCACATGAGTTTTTTTTTTTTTTTTTCAGAGAATATGGAGATAAAATCCAAAATAGAAATTCCCAAAACAATCACCAGGCCAATAAATTACATTCCACCACCTCCCTCATGATGAAAATAAAAGAACAAAAGAGCAAAAGCTATGTTAGAAAGAATAGCTTGTTTTCTTTCTTTTTATAAAAAAAAATCTTTGTTGGATGTTTCTGATTAACAAGAAGTTCAGACTAATTGCAGATCAGAAAATATCCATAGTTTCTCCACTCAAAAATATAGTTTTTCCCGCAGACATCTGTACTGTTTATTTTTAAATGTAAACTCTATCTTGCTACATGTACAATTTCGTGGGAGTAGGTTATTCTTGAAACAGTAGTGAAGGTCAGTTGAATCTTCCACAAACATAAACTGTGAAGGTTAGTTGATGGCAACAATTCTCACTTCTCTGATATATTTTCTTCACTTCTCTGCTATAGTTTTTTTTTTTTTTTCCCCCATGGCTGCTGCCCAATATAATACATCTAAGAGGATCAAAAGACACAGTGACACTTTAACAAAGTGGGAAACAGACAAGTTAGACAGAGAGGTTGGAGTGGAATCAGGGGACTAGGCTTTACCTTTTCACTGTTCCTCTGTGTTAATCAGCAAAAGCAAACTTGTGAGCTTTTTGTTTCATCCGATTTCACTCCATGACTAATCTAACACCTACTCATTTGGCTCCTGCGTGATCATAAATGCAAATAGAAGGTGCATGCTAGAGGAAGATGCCTGAACACAAATAAATTTCTGTGCCAAATGAGTGCATCTGTGAATACAAGAATGTATGTGTACATGCATTCATATCTCCTATGTATACATATGCTTGTACATACGCAAATACCTCAAAACAAAGTCATTTAAGCTTCCTGAATGGCCATACCTAGTAATCATGAGCTAGCAATTATGATGAAAGTTCTCATTTACTAAATATAAACTAAGCTCTGTGCGTATAGTTCTACTTGCAATATCATTTTTTTCTAATCATTCTATTAATTCTGCAATGTACGCACCACCCACCATACCAGCACTCTTGATTCTCCTTACCATACTTCGCTGAGCACTTTTTCAGTAGTACTTATTATCTTTCAATTTTTTTTGTAATTAACTTAATTTGTTGTCATGATGTCTTCTGCCATTGTCTGTTCTCCCCCCCCCCCGCTGATATCATTCCAGATCCTAGTAAAGTTCCTGATGTGGAATAGGGTTTCAATAAATATTTGCTTAGTGGACAAATGTGTGCATGCATTATTTCATCTTTAGAGATGGAAAATATTCTATTTTAGAGACAAAGAAGTTCCAAAATTTTCCCATATCACACAGCTGGTGACTAAAATAAAATGGGCATTAAATCAAATCTCTATAATCTGCAAATGTTCTCTTTTTAAATAGTGATCTCCAGTCCACTGTCCTACCACAAGCTGTTTTAGTACTTATTAGTCCAGATAAGTGAAATTAAAAGAAAATATTTGCAAATGTCTATACCAATTAATTTATTATTATTATTATTATTATTATTATTATTGTTTTGCAGTACCAGCGATCAAACTGAGGACCTTGCACTTGCCAGACAAGTACTTATTCCACTGAGCTATCTCCCCAGCCCTATACCAATTTAATGTTGGTGCAATATTCAAGAAAAAGCAAAACAGCTGGGTGTGGTGGCACTCACCTGTGATCCCAGCACTAAGGAGGCTGAGGTGGGAAGATCGTTGCAAGTTCAAGACCAGCCTGGGCTACAAAGTGAGTTCAAATCTAGCATGAACTGCGTAGTAGGACCCTGTCTCACAAAGATGAGTTAATTAATTAAAACTTAAAAAAGAAAAAATGAAGTAAATCTTTGGACTTATTTCATTCAACAGGACATGGATCAGTTTGAATGTTGTTGTATTTGGTGAGTTACATGTGGTACAAGCGGCACACAAGAAGTACACAGTGGCAATGTATGATACTATATATCGTGTTAGGATTATTTTATGAAAAATATCTCAAAAGTTAAAAAAATACTAGGAAAAGACATTAGGATTTGTTCTTCACTATTGAAAAAATTCTAATTTAAAAATATTCCTAATTTAAATTTTTGTAGAGATTTAACATTCTTTGTTATAGAAACATACTATTTTATTACAAAAAGTCTCACAAAAAGATGAAAGAATTTCAAATGAAGGAAACCAGACTACCAACCTCCACCTGCAGAACTGGAGAAGACAGGCAGTGTGAGCTGCTTAGCTCATTTGGGGCCGGTGTGAAGGTGTGAGAAAAGAACCAATCCAAAATTATCAGATGTTACTGTAGGAGCCTAAAGAGCAGGGGCCCTGGAGATGCAGCCACCCCTTCCAGAACACTAAACAGGCCCTCAGGACATCAGGATTTCCTCTTATGGCTGCATCGCTTCTGTCCAGATCTGTACACTTTATGACTTAAAGCTAAGAGTGCGGAGGACTGGGTAGCATGACCACTGCTAGAAAAGTTCCCCAGCACAGCTGCCCTGCACTCAAGGACCCTGGCTTCTCTCAAGTCCCTTGGGACAATTATATTTAATATATGTTAATATAAGTATGCAGAGAAATAGAAAATATAAAATCTGAGGGGTTAGATGAGGAAAAGTAGGGAACATGGGAAGAGGCCTGAGCTGCTGAGCCCAGCTTGATCTCCTTTTTGACCCCTTTGGATTTTGGCTTTTCCTCCTTGGCCTTCAGTCACCTCTTTCTTCTCTTCTGATTCTTTCTCTTTCTCATCTTCTGTTTTGACCTGTTGGCTTTCTTGAAGTTGGAAGAGTTCTTGCAGCTACCTTCACCCTCCTCATCTGAGTGAGAGAACTCTTCCTCACAGGCAATTCCTTTGCCAGAGGATCAGAATGAGATATGCTTGTCAGAGTCTTCTTCATCCTCATCACCACTCTCCTTGGGAATGGCGTCCTTAGGAATTGCCTGTATTAGGATCCCAGGTGCAGGAGGCAGCATTCTCAGATTCTCAATGAGGCACTGTTTAATCTTCTCCAGGTACTTATTAGTGTTCTGGTTAGTCATATTGGAAAGACTGATGTGAAGCTTGAAATCTGGTCCAAAGTATTGAAAATAATTACTGTATGGGTGTTCATCAGGGATCTCTATGTCTATGGCCACAGCTGTTTCATATGTCCAGCACTGGGCAGCATTATGAATGGGAATGTTGACTCTTGACTCCTTCCAGCATCACAGCAAGCAGGTTGAAGCTTTTGACAAATTCTACACAATCTAACCCTTTGATGGTTAGATTGAAGCAACCCAGCTGATCCCCAGAGAGGGAGTCTGAGCCACACTGTAAGACCACTGAACTAGGTTGGAATACCTCCACTACTTTGGACATAACTGGCTTGAAAATGGCCTCACAGGACTCATTATCAATGTCATCTTGGAGTGGGTAGTTAACAGCAAAATACTTGCATTTGCCATCCCCAGTATCCTGTAGGTCCCCAGTTCCTGGGACATACTCTCCATATTTATGAAAGGATATAGTCATGACCAGTCTGTGGTATAAAAGGCCTCTTCCATGCCATTGCCATGGTGAATACCAAGGTCAATATACAGCACTCTCTGGTGACACTTTATCAGTTCCAGAATGACCAAGACAATAGCATTGATATAACAGAAGCCAGATGCCTTGGACTGTTTTGCAGGGTGCAGGCCCCCAGCCCAATTCACAGCGATGTCTGTCTGTTGCTTATTAAGTTTCATAGCACTTGCTACAGAGCCACCAGTGGAGAACTGACAGAACTGAAACAGGCCATCAAATACTGGAAAGTGCCCACCAATGTTGAGTCTCTGCATCTGCTTGCTATACTTGGACATGTTATCTGGATGGATGGAGCACAAGAACTCAATGTAGTCATCACTGTGGTATTTGGTCATCTCCTCAGTGTTGGCTTTGTGATGGTTATAGATTTCTATCTTTCAGTAGAGTACATAGTTGAGTAGCAGATTGTGAGTCATGTAGATTCAGTGAGGCTTCACTGGATGGCCTTGTCCATAATAGTAATTTCCAATATCCTTATCATAGTAGTAACAGAGATTCCTCCTGGTGCCCTGAGTCTCCACCATCTTGATGCCTCTCAAGATTTAACATTCCTAACTAGATTAAGGAAGCAAATTTTATAATTTTTAACCCTGAATTACATTTGAAAAAAATAAGCTTCACTAGATATTTTTGTCAAGAAGACATCATTTCTCCCATCCCAGTACTGACTAGGCTCAACCTGTCTTATTTCCAAGATCTAATAATATTGGGTGAAATTATGGTTTGTGTCTACTTGTCCCCCCAAACCCTCATGCAGTCATTGGGCCAAAACTTCTAGAGTTTGAGAATAACTCACGATCCAGTGGGATTATAGGTCTTAGTACTGCTGGGATTATGGGTGTGACTGCTACACCCAACCTGGGGCTGCTAGCCTAAATATAACATAAGTGAGGAGACAGACTCACTCTCTCTGTTGCCATTGTTGCTGTTCTGCCTCCATGAACTGCTACGCTCTACTATGTGCCTCTCTGCCTTGGAGCCAGCCAAGTATGGACTGAAACCTCCAGTAAATGTGAGCTAAGTGAACCTTTCTTTCCTTCATTTTGGGTGTTGGGTATTTGTCCCAACAATGAGAAAAGAGAAACTGAGACAGATGGGTTTAGGGTTGTAGATGAGACTTAGCTTTTCTTTTCTCAAGCAGCAATGGTAAATTAAATCGTACTAACCAAAATGAGTCTGAAAAATAAAGGTAAATGCATTTCTGCTCATTTTATTGACAACTATTTTCTTTCAAAAGGGTTGAATCAAATGTGTAGAGATTCCTGATATTACAGCACTTGAAACAGTGGTGAAAGAAACAATAGGAAATATCAAAATGTAAACAGTATGTATATACCAAAGATAAGGAAATAAGTTAAAAATAATTCAACTATGAAAGACAGAAGACTGAGAAAAGGGGCTGGGAGAACACTAAAGGTGAGGTGGGGAAAATAATAGGAGGTAGAGATTGTCAAAGAATGTCACATGTGTGTAAGAAAATGCTCCCATGAAACCAGGCCATTATCCTGTAAAATATGCACTAGTAAAAAGGCAAAATATTGTACCCCATGAAAGAATAACTACAAATTAAAAAATAAATTTGAAATAATAAATAGGAAAATAACTTTAAAAATAGTACTGAAATACAAAGCTGATAGAAGTACATGTTCAGTTTTACACATAGAAACTTTAGTGTTGCACAAGCTTCTTATAGACAGAACAGTTTGCTGTGGCTAAAATCCAGGAATAATTGTCAAGACATTAGTGAAAGAAACAACAAAGGTGTTTGTTTGTAAACACTGGATAAATTTGGTGACAAAGTCCATAACTCAAGTAGCATTCTCCAATGCAGAAGTGGACTGGCTACTTTATAAACAATCTACTGATCCGCCGAGCGTCGTCGGGGTCTCCTGCTTCAACAGTGCTTGAACGGAGCCCGGCCCTCGCCCGCCCTCGCCGCCGCCCACATCGCCGCAGCAGCCCAGCCAAGCCTCGCCAGCCGCCGTCATGACGACCTCCTCGCCCTCGCAGGTGCGCCAGAACTACCATCAGGACGCCGAGGCCGCCATCAACCGCCAGATCAACCTGGAGCTCTACGCCTCCTACGTCTACCTGTCCATGTCTTACTACTTTGACCGCGACGATGTGGCTTTGAAGAACTTCGCCAAATACTTTCTTCACCAATCTCATGAGGAGAGAGAACACGCCGAGAAGCTGATGAAACTGCAGAACCAGCGCGGCGGCCGGATCTTCCTTCAGGATATCAAGAAACCAGACTGTGATGACTGGGAGAATGGGCTGAATGCAATGGAGTGCGCGCTGCATTTGGAGAAGAGCGTGAACCAGTCCCTCCTGGAGCTGCACAAGCTGGCCACTGATAAGAACGACCCCCATCTTTGTGACTTCATCGAGACGCACTACCTGGACGAGCAGGTAAAGGCCATCAAAGAGCTGGGTGACCACGTGACCAACCTGCGCAAGATGGGAGCTCCTGAGTCTGGCATGGCAGAGTACCTCTCTGACAAGCATACCCTGGGGGACAGTGGCAACGAGAGCTAATGTCACCAAGACAGCATATGCATGTTGGGGCTACCTTAACCTTTTCTATAAACTGTAC